>CAUDMG010000502.1:3037500-3150000 GCA_958450375.1 Homarus gammarus
AGGTACTGGTTATTATAAGACAGAAAGATCAGTAGGTGTTCTAAGCAGCCAAACATATAAGAGGTTCGTGTGTTTTTTTTTCTCATTAATCAGGTAACTCACCAAAACAAACATTTTAAACAGCTGTGAGGACAAGGTAAGTGGTTTTATAATCTTCCTTCGTAAATATTTATATCACAAGTATAACAAATATTATGTTTCATAACCTAATTTAACCTAAACTACCACTACCCTACCCTACCCTAACCTAACCTAACCTAACCTACCCTACCCTACCCTACCCTACCCTAACCTAACCTACCCTAACCTACCCTACCCTACCCTACCCTACCCTACCCTAACCTAACCTACCCTACCCTTCCCTAACCTACCCTAACCTAACCTACCCTAACCTACCCTACCCTACCCTACCCAAACCTAACCTACCCTACCCTACCCTACCCTACCCAACCCTAACCTAACCTAACCTACCCTAACCTCATCCCTCCAAGTTGTATTAAAGTGATTAACCTTTAGGTGAAATAAGCCAAGGTGTGGAGATTTAAACAGGTGTGCTTAGAAATAAAACAGACGACAAATAACTTAATTAATCCTTCATTAATCGTTAATATCGCAGGTGTAGTGACGATTAAATATAGAGCAGAAGAGATACATAGATAAGAAATAGCTTCTAAAATCAGATTATTTAACCCAGCATGAAAATTCTAAATGTTTTTATTTATTGTGTAAGTAAGAATCATTAACAATAAGAGACGCGCTGTACATGTTTAAATTCTTCACCGAAATTAATTTACACTCGGAGGGTGAGGTGAGGTGAGGGGAGGTGAGGGGCGGGGAAAGGAGGTGAGGTTAGGTGAAGTGAGGTGAAGTGAGGTGAGGTTAGGTGAGGTGAGATGAGATAAGGGTGGTGAGGTGGGAGATCAGCTGATGAGATGAGGGTAAGGTAAGGAGAGGTGAGGTGGGAGATGAGATGAGATGATGAGGTGAGGTACATTGGGTGAGGTGAGGTGAGGTAAGGTGAAAATGAGGTGAGTTAAGGTGAAAATTAGGTGAGGAGCAGCAGCAGCAGTAAGAATGTACTCTGTATATCTAATCTGATTTGGGAGGAGTGGGTGAGGGTGTGGGAGGAGGCTGGCTGGTGTTGTGTTACTCCACACACACCAAACTCAAGCCGCTCGCCAGGTAAATACGGTACATCACAGCGGACAAATATACCGGGCTGCTGTGTGTGTGTGTGTGTGTGTGTGTGTGTGTGTGTGTGTTGTGTGTGAGTGTGTGTGTGTGTGTGTATATGTGTGTGTGTGTGTGTGTGTGTGTGTGTGTGTGTGTGTGTGTGTGTGGTTATTGGTAAATCTACTGACAAGGGACACAGGGTTATAGGTCAGGGCAAGACAGTGTGTTTGTGTGAAGCAGGGAAGGTTAAGGAAGGGCAAGGGGGGGGCAAGGAAGGGTGAGGAGGGGGCAAGCACGGACAAGGAGGGGCAGTGAGGGGCACACTATACGGTAAACAACTGTCCCTTACTCTTTAAAGTCTCCATTAGCGCTGAGAGACCCTCCATACTTTCCCTGCTGAGTCCCGCCTGGGTAGACCTGGGAAGACCAAGTGCTGGGAGACCAAACATTCCTGCACTAACCTAACCTAACCTCAAGCTTCTCCTCCTCCTCTACCTCCTTCTCTTCCTGTTCCACCTCCTGATCCTCCTCCTTCTCTATACCCCCTTCTCTTCCTCCTCCACCTCCTCTACCTCCATCTCTTCCTGTTCCACCTCCTGATCCTCCTCCTTCTCTATACCCCCTTCTCTTCCTCCTCCACCTCCTCTATACCTCCTTCTCTTCCCCCTCTTCCTCCTCCACATAGAGACGCTACTCCAAGATCTGTACGATTCCGATTTTAATATTGCTCCGTCAGTAAGCGAGTGATTCAGTGATAACGATTTCTCCATCGATGAAATGAAATTAACAATATCTCTCCATTAATAAAATACAAACAAGTCACTCTTAACTAGGCTTGTGGTAAAACGCATATTTAGACCGACATATTGACACGTATACAGGTGATGCTTACCTGTATATACCTGGTAATTAGAAAGACCCAGGTGAGTATATGATGCCAGGGAGATGTGGGGATATGATGTATTTGAGATGTTCATTATAACTTGTAGTATGATGATAAAGATTATATCATACTTGAGGCTTACCATATCATTATTAGTATGAGGTTGTGTTCTATACCCCTCCCTCTTCCCCTCCCTCCCCCCAGTAGCCCCTCCCTCCTCCCAGTAGCCCCTCCCTCCCCCAGAAGCCCCTCCCCGCCGTAGGTCAACAAGACCCCCTTAGCGTGTATGTATTATTCAGCTACTGGTCAAACACAGTGAGCTAACAAGGCACTATTGTCATGTCCTTGTCGCAAACGCTACTTACAAATTCAAAACATGGTAGCTCTTGGGCGGAGGTATGGCCAAGCTGCTCTGTCCACACTACTGGGAAACTTGATACTCGCTCTCTCCTCCACAGCCCTGCCCTGCCCAGCCCTGCCCTGCCCTGCCCAGCCCTGCCCTGCCCTACCCTGCCCTGCCCTGCCTGTGAGACCACCTTACCCACCCACTATCCCGCCCGCTTTACTTGCCCGCCCGTCTGTCCGCCCGCACGCCCACACTACCAACGCCAGCTTCCCTAGCCTGTATTCTAGCCCGCCCGTTTACTCATACTCCCACCCTCATGCATCTCCGACCACTCATCTAGCCTGCCTGGACCTTCCCACTCCACCACTTTGCCTGCTCTCCCGCATATGCTCTTGCCCGTTTCTCTCCAACAGCCCGCCCTCCCGCCCACCCTTTTTCTTGTCCGCTCTGCCTCCCGCCCGGCCGCCCTCCTTGCCTGACCACCCATCCGAAACCTCGCTTGTTCCACCTCTCCTCTCTTCCCACCAGACTGTAGATGTCATGCGGCCAGCGACCAGTAACAGCTCCTTGGGTCAAATGGTTCATCCGGGAAGCTTGGGTCATACAGCGGGCAGGTGAGGCGGCAGTATTACCGTCAACACTGAGGACCTGACCTAACCTAACCTAGCCTAACCTAGCCTTACATTAAACAGTAAATTCTTCCATATACGATAGTTGCCTTTTAAAGTTTACTTGGTGATTATCCCTCTATATTAACACACACACACACACACACACACACACACACACACACACCTGTTAACATAGCTCTAAATTTTACCAATAACATAAATATTTTTAAATTTGTAAACAGATCAAAATAACGTAAAATGTAATTAATTATCTGAATATGTTATCTTTCTCTTGTTGTTGTTGCTTTTTTTTTTATTGTTGTTGTTGCTAGTGTTCTTCGTAGAGAGAGAGAGAGAGAGAGAGAGAGAGAGAGAGAGAGAAGAGAGAGAGAGAGAGACCCCCCTGCACCACTTGCTAGTTTAACCTCACCATCAGAAAAATGATTTATCCTCGCTCTCGCCTTAAAACCAGACCAAACCCCCTCCCCCCTTACCCCTGTCACCTCCTCCACCCCTTCCTCCCCCTTCCGTCACCCCCTCCGCCACCAGCATCAATATTAAACTCTTCCAGATAGGACGACGCGATTAAAACAAACATTAAGGAGGCCGGTGGGGGTAAAAAAAAGGACCAAGTCAAACAGCACAGCCACTTGAAGATCTTGTGTTCTCTTATTGTTGGTAAGCCGATAGTCTGCCCCCCCCCCCCTTCCTCACTCTCCCTACCTCCCTCCCACTCCTTCCCTCTCTCCTTCCCTCCTTCCTTCCCTCTCCCTCCGCGACCCTCTCAAGTTCAATGAGCTATAATGACGTATGAGTTAATCGCCTGCTGCCGGATTTACACTGAGTTTTGGTTTGGGATTTATTATGATTCTTGTAAGGGATTGGATGGGTATGTTGGGGGAGGGGGTGATTTATGCGTTTTTAAAGGGATTAAATTAGGTCCTTTAAGGGTGGATTACTTTCCCTTTTATAGGTTACGTCTTAGTAGGATTTATTATGATTTTAAAGGGATTTTTATTAGGGTCTCCAACACTGTTTTTCTCTTTTACAATTTCTTACTTTTTTTTAAATTAATTGGCATTATATAATTATTCTGCATCGTGTGATTGTTTTTATTATTCTGTTTTTTACTTTAATTTCAGTGATTTAATGTTTATTTTTTAAGTACTGACAGCTTTTGGGTCTTTTTTGTTAAACAGTAATTTCGTCTTTTTAAGGATCTGTTGTTTTCAGTAAGGCTTTTTTTTTTCTTACCCCAAGTGACTAAATGAGTCTCAGGGATACACCGTCTCTCTCTCTCTCTCTCTTAAAGACTTTTTTTTTTTAGATTTATTACAGTTTTAACATCCCGAGATTAGCTGAGTCCTAATTTTCTCGTTATGTTCTTACCCCTTCCTTCCCCTTCTTCCCCTTCCCTCACCTAACCCCCACCACCCCTCCCCCCATCTCTTTGGCTATACGCGTCGAGAGTCGAATTTCATTGCCACTTTTAATGTCGTTTTCTGTGCGGAATCATCACTTGCAGGGGATACTCCACAAGATCTCAGGATACCTCCAAGGTCCTCACCAAACACTTACTATCTCTTTAGTGGCTAGAAATCACTTAGTTACAGTAAAGTCTCAGTACCATTTCGATGCCATTTAATTTACGTTTTATTTACGAGCTTTAGTAAACTTTGTGGTATCTGTGTTGTGTTGTTTTAATAGTTGGAAAAGTTGTGTAGTCAGAGGGGGAAGGGGTCGCTGTCTGAGGGTAAGTACAGTAGCGGTAATAAAATGGAGGGTTATGGCAAGGGTGGAAGGTGGTATGTATGTGTGAGTCTATGTGTGTGTGTGTGTGTGTGTGTGTGTGTGTAATCATGAATTGTTTGTATTCATGAGTTCCTGTAGCAGTTGGAAATGGAATAGCGAGGTGAGGGAGGAGTGGCGAGGTGAGGGTAGGAGTGGCGAGGTGGGGGCAGGAGTGGCGAGGTGGGGGAGGAGTGGCGAGGTGAGAGAGAAGGGCGACCCAGCCCCAACACAACACCATCACCACCATCATCACCAACATCACCAACATTCTTCACCGATTTACAGGGATAAGTCAACAACACCCAAGCGTTATATGAAGGAATGTTAAGCTGCGACAGAAGCCTCAACTACTAGCCAAACAATTCACCTCTTAAACCAATAATACGAACCACGTGAACTACCAAACGAACTCGTAAGAACATAACTTATTCCTTGTAGAATTACGAACAGAAATCCTTCGACACACCTGACGAGACTCGTAGCTCAAGAACGAGTCCACGAACTTGTTTCTTGACCCATAGATGGCGTTGTATAGTGTCTCGTTTGGGTTCGGTATAGCTTCGAACTTCTAACCAAACCTAATATAGAAGTCATCAACAAAAGTAGTAAAACATTTGGTCTCTTTAACGAGATATTTGAGCGAAAACGACCAATATTATCGAACGAATTCGTAACTTAGAACAATATTTATCGTAACAGCTGTGGAGGGGAGTTGTGGGGGATTGAGATGCTATAGAGACTGATATACACAGGACCTCAACCAATGTTTAGGGCGCGCGTGACTACCCGCCTATACCTGCCCATCGCGTCTCTGTCTCACCTGCCGGAGGAGGGAGGGGGTGAGGGGGGGGGGAGGGGAGGGGTGAGGGAGGGGTGAGGGGTGAGGCATCAAACAGTAGCGGAGGTAATGAGGGAAATAGTTCTGTTTAACTTTATTTTATCTTGTTTTTTTAGTCTCTCCTTTTTCCTTTCTCCTTCTTTCAGTCATTTATCTCGCGTTTACACACACAATCTCTCTCTCTCTCTCTCTCTCTCTCTCTCTCTCTCTCTCTCTCTCTCTTTCCCGCTTACTCACTGTCTGTCTGTCTGTCTGTATGTCCACCTCTCTGTCTGTCTGTCTGTCTGTCTGTCTACCCGTCTGTCTGTCTGTCTGTTCCTTGTGTGGAGGGACAGGGCATTGGTGATAGTCCCTTGGGTGGTGTAAACTTAACAAGAGTTGAGTGTCCTTCCTTCCTTCCTTCCTTCCTTCCTTCCACAAGATAGACAACTACATAGATGAGAGAGAGAGAGAGACAGAGAGAGAGAGAGAGAGAGAGAGAGAGGTAGGTGGTGAGAGAGTTAATGACGTCTAAGTGGGTTTCTTCACCTGCACACGACTTAGGGGTTAAGGACACGCAATTGTCTCACATTTGTTTGTTAAGTAATACGAGACCTTCTGTATTGACTCACAGGGGAGGAGGAGGGGAAGATGGGGAGAAGAGGGGGAGGAGGAAGGGGAGGAGTGATGGGTAGGGGTGAAGAAGAGGAGAAGAAGATGAGAGGAAGATGGGGAGAAGAGGAGGAGGAGGAAGGGGAGGAGTGGTGGGTGGGGATGGAATGGAGAAGAGGGAAGGAGACGAGAGGCGGATGGGGAGGAGGAGGGGGAGAAGGAGAAGGAGGAGAGATGACAGGGAGAGGGAGGGAGTTGGCGAAGAGGAGGAGGAGGAGGTGGAAGCACACACACACACACACACACACACACACACACACACACACACACACACACGTCACAATGAAAGAGATAAATGATTCTCCTTTCATCCTTTTCTCTTTATTTATTCTTTCTTGTTCTTCCTATACAGTTTTCTTTTCTTTTCTTCCTCTCTATTCCTACTTCTTCCTTATGCCTCCTGTCATATACAACAACAACAACACCAAGATGATGATGATAATAATAATAATAATAATAATAGTGAATAGGAGCTTAACGGAGGGGAGCAGATGAGGTGGTGGTGGTAGATGGTGGTTGTGGATGGTGGTAGTGGGTGGAGGTAAGTACTGTGTTGTCATACCGCCCCCGAACCACTCATCCACCCCACCCATCCACCCACCACTCCACTCACCCATCCACCCACCCACCCAACCTACCTACCATAATCACTCATACCCACCGCCAGTACCCATGAATATTCCGTGTGGAGTGGGGCGTGAGAACTGAGTGGGCGTGTGTGGGCGTGGTGAGGAGAGGAGGCGTGTTGACAGAGTATCTTGTGAACGTGGGTACACACCAGAGAGTCAACACACTACTACTACCCCAGCACCACCTTCCTCACTACCCTCCCTCTCACCCCCCCTCTCCACCTCCCCCTTCCTCACTACCCTCCCTCTCACCCCCCTCTCCACCTCCCCCTTCCTCACTACCCTCCCTCTCACCCCTCTCTCCACCTCCCCCTTCCTCACTACCCTCCCTCTCACCCCCCTCTCCACCTCCCCCTTCCTCACTACCCTCCCTCTCACCCCTCTCTCCACCTCCCCCTTTCATACCTCGTCCTCCTCTTCCTCTCTTTCCCTCCCTCAACCTCCCTCCTTCTCCATCTACGTCTACCTTCCCACCCCATCTCCCTTCCCCCCTCCCTCCCTCATACACACCCCCCCCCACCATTACCTACCTCCAAATATTAACCGGATTCACAATGTTTCCCGGACGCTTTAATTAAATCCCATAGTTGAAATAATACCATCCGGTCTATAGTTCACAGGAGTTATGGCGTTCAAAACAACAACAAGAATAACAACAACAACAATAACAACAACAATAACAACAACAACAACAACTTCTGTGTTTATTAGACATTTTGAACTCCCTGTTTGGATCACCCCTTCTTGCCTCCCCCTATTGTTTCCTCCCTTGACTACCTTCCCCCTTGTTTCTTTCCTTGACTACCTTCTCCCTTGCCTCCCTCCCCCTCTCACTCCCCCTCTTGCCTCACTCCTCCTTGCCCCCCTCTTGCCTCACCCCTCCTTGCCCCCCTCTTGCCTCACCCCTCCTTGCCCCCCTCTTGCCTCACCCCTCCTTGCCCCCCTCTTGCCTCACCCCTCCTTGCCCCCCTCTTGCCTCACCCCCTCCTTGCCCCCCTCTTGCCTCACCCCTCCTTGCCCCCCTCTTGCCTCACCCCTCCTTCCCCCCCTCTTGCCTCACCCCTCCTTGCCCCCCCTCTTGCCTCACCCCTCCTTGCCCCCCTCTTGCCTCACCCCTCCTTGCCCCCCTCTTGCCTCACCCCTCCTTGCCCCCCTCTTGCCTCACCCCTCCTTGCCCCCCTCTTGCCTCACCCCTCCTTGCCCCCCTCTTGCCTCACCCCCTCCTTGCCCCCCTCTTGCCTCACCCCTCCTTGCCCCCCTCTTGCCTCACCCCTCCTTCCCCCCCTCTTGCCTCACCCCTCCTTGCCCCCCCTCTTGCCTCACCCCTCCTTGCCCCCCTCTTGCCTCACCCCTCATTGCCCCCCTCTTGCCTCACCCCTCCTTGCCCCCCTCTTGCCTCACCCCTCCTTGCCCCCTTCTTGCCTCACCCCTCCTTGCCCCCTCTTGCCTCACCCCTCCTTGCCCCCCTCTTGCCTCACCCCTCCTTGCCCCCCTCTTGCCTCACCCCTCCTTGCCCCCCTCTTGCCTCACCCCTCCTTGCCCCCCCGCGTGCCTCACCCCACCTTGCCCCCCTTCTTGCCTCACCCCTCCTTGCCCCCCTTCTTGCCTCACCCCTCCTTGCCCCCCTCTTGCCTCACCCCGCCTTGCCACACCCCTCCTTGCCCCCCTCTTGCCTCACCCCTCCTTACTCCCCCTCTTGCCTCACCCCTCCTTACTCCCCCTCTTGCCTCACCCCTCCTTGCCCCCCTTCTTGCCTCACCCCTCCTTACTCCCCCTCTTGCCTCACCCCTCCTTGCCCCCCTCTTGCCTCACCCCTCCTTCCCCCCCTCTTGCCTCTCCTTCCCTCATGGCTCCCCGAATGTCTCAGAGGCTGTATGGCTTGGTGGCTCAATGACCTATCAGCTTCTGTCAACCTCCTGGTGTCGGGGTTCGTATCCATCCAACAGGAGAGATTTTTTTTTTTGTATCTCTTATTATTTATTTACACACGAGTTATTTTTTTGTTAGAGTTCATGTTGTTTTTGTCTGTCAGTCATCAGCCTGTTAAGAATTTTTTTTGTCTTGTGTTTTATAATAGTTGGTTAAGTTTTCGCCTTTGCTGACTTGACTGAGTGTGGGTTGAGTTTGGTTGGGTTGGGTTGGGTTGGGTTGGGTTAGATGAGATTTGATTAGGGTGACAGGAGAGAGGAGGACAAAAGAGGATAAGGGAAGGAGGAGAGGAGAGGAGAGGAGAATGAGAGGTGAAAAAGGAAGACGAAAGACGACGACAACAAGACAAGAGAGGAAGACGAAAGGGGGGAAGAAGAAGAGGGAGGAGGAGGAGGAAGAAGGGGCAATACTCGGGTACCCGGGTTTGTATAACACTTCCGGGTATCGAGTCTCATGGCCGGTCGCTGTCAGATCATGACCGCCACGGCTCCCAGTAGTCTCCTCAAGGGTTGTTAGTGGTGGGGGTAGTGGTTGGAGGGTAGTGGTTGGAGGGTAGTGGTGGAGGGTAGTGGTGGGGGTTAGTGGTGGGGTAGTGGTGGGGGGTAGTGGTGGAGGGTAGTAGCAGGGAATAGCGGAGGAAAGTAGTGATGGAGGGTAGTGGTGGAGGGTAGTGGCAAGGGATAGTAGTAGGGGATAGTGGCAAGGGATAGTGGGCCATTATTACTCACACATTAGGCAATATATTCACTCTTCTCTAAGACTCAAACCTCCACAGTCAAATTATAATAAGCCATAACAAAATTTTTCCTGTATGTAAAATCTCGGTAAATTTTTTACTCACGAAGAAGAACAGGATCGAAAAAACCCACGAGAAAATCATTAAAAAAACAGGAAAAACAGGAAGAAATAATTAAAAAAACAGGAAAAACGGGAAGAAATAATTAAAAAAACAGGAAAAACGGGAAGAAATAATTAAAAAAACACGGGGGTGGGGGGGGGGGGGGTAGGACTGCATCGAGGACTCTACGGTTCAGTGAAATATGAATCACAAGGAGAGCGCAGGTCAGAGGTCAGTAATTATCTGACCTCCGCCGACCTCACGACTTGAATTTCACAGTCATTTGTGTAGGCTCGTGAGGCCTAGGGCAGCCCGCTTTATGTCATAGTCTCAGCCTGTAGACTCTCAGCCCTAGAGCTTGTGTCACGTAGTCTTAGGGGGGAGTCTTGGGAGGCTTGGCATGGATGGTGAGGATTTCTCGATAGCGTAAGTAGAGAGAAGCCGGATGAGTAAATAGTGTAATAACCGGCCTAGGATGAGGGGCGGAAGAGTTAATGTGTCACGTGGCAAGGAGGGGAAGGTGAGAGGTGAGGAGGAGGAGGAGTTGAAGACGCAAAGAGGAAGGGAGGAGAGACGGTTGGTGTTTCTGCTTCACTGCCACCGATCACCCTCACCATCTGGATGAGCACGAGAGAGCACGACAGGACCTAGCTGAGCACCCCCCCCCCCCACCTCGCCCCCTCACATGAATCTTAACCCCCTCCACAACATCGTCAGTAGAGTATCAGAGTTGCAATCCCTGTTGTGGGAGACCTTCCTGCTGGGGGTGTACAATACCTGGCGGGTGTTGAGAGTGACCCACCAGGTAACACAATACAGGTAACTCCCTTTATCCCTCAACAATTAGTGCCACCATCTGCACCTTCTTCAGGATTGTATAAATTTTAGTTCAGACAGACCACCTTCCTGCTGGAGGGCCACCTGGCAGCGTCCGGAGTATGACGTAGCCAACCTCAGCCTCCAAGACCCAGGCCCTGTCCAACAAGGGCGGGGGGGGGGGGGGGGAGGGATGTACTCTGAGGTGTGAATTATCATTAAATATCTTAAAGGAAGGATTACTATCAGTGAGTGAGTGAGGACCCACGAGAGAGAGAGAGAGAGAGAGAGAGAGAGAGAGAGAGAGAGAGAGAGAGAGAGAGAGAGAGAGAGAGAGAGAGGTGCCTGCCCAGCTCATCTACCCTCGTCGACTCTCTAATACTTTTTGCAATCTCTTTTTCCCCTCGACAGTGACGACGAGGGGACGAGAGGGGCCAGTTGTGTGACGGGCATATGGGAACAGCTAGGAATGTGACGGGAGGTGTGACGGGCTTTATGGTATCCTCACGCGTATGCCACCCGACAACACCTCCCTGAACTCTCCTGAAGGAGTCGTGACCTGCCTGACGGAGCGAAGGAGGAGGAATAGGTGGAGGAGCTAGAGAAGTTGAAGAAGAATGAGGGTAAGGAGGAGGAAGAGGAAGAGCCGCAGCAAAATAAAATGAAAAAAGAAGAAAGATGAGGAGGAGGAAGAGTAATAGAAGATGAAGATGGAGTGAGAAGAGAAGGCGTAAGAAGAGAAGAGAGAGAGAAGAAGATAAAGAAGTAAAGAAGAAGAAAGAGAAGAGAGGGTATATAAACTCATCACTGCTGGGCTATATAGTGTTACGTGTATGGTAGAAGATTATCAGTAATGATGTTGAGGATCAGTGAAGCAGAGTCGTAAACCAGTATCGAGACAGAACTAACACTGTGAACCCAACTTGCTGACGAGGACGTTCCGACACCCACACTATAACCCCGCTAGGACACACACACTACCTCTATATCAACCTAATATCTACGAAACACCCGTCAACTTGGGAGGAGACTCGATAGAATTACTAAAGAGATAAGAGACGTAGAGAGAGATAGGGTTGTAAAGTGAGAGACGAAGGAAGGTAGAAGGGCAGTGGGGTGTATACAAAGAGATGGCGGTAAGCTACAGAGGCCACGAGACAGAGCACCCAGCTGGTATCCTATTAACTTCTACAGGCCACCAGCAGGAGAATATTACCTCCGGGTGGGTGGTAGGGAGGCAGGTCGGTATAAATTCTAATGATATACTGCCCTTGAGGGTTTGAGTTAAGCCCCGTACTAACATATACAGCATAATAACTAGAAGCAGATGTGTGTGTGTATAGGGGGTCAGGAGAGGTTAGGTTAGGTCATATACGGTAAAGGTGCCTGGTCGTGTTAACCCTTTGAGTACTGTGATGTAACCCTTTGAGTACTGTGATGTAACCCTTTGAGTACTGTGATGTAACCCTTTGAGGACTATGATGTAATCTTTAGATACGATGATGTACTCAAGTGAACAACTTATTGCACTCGAGGTGGTTAACTCATCATACTCAAGGGAATACCTCATTATACTCCAGGGGTTAATTCATCGTACTCTAAGGATTAATTCTCAGTATTTAATCTAAGTTTCGTCTGATTTAAACTAACCATAACCTAAACCTAACCTAACCTAATTTTGGGTGTCAGTTTGAAGCGTTAATTAATGTTTCAGTAGCTCAGAAGTCTGTGTGTGTGTGAGAGAGAACACTTGCCAGAGCTTACACTCCAAGCCAGACACAACACGGCTCCTACACATAATAACCTTACCGTGTTGATCTCCAAATGGTGGTGGGCGGCACGTTATACTCCGGGGCGGGTGTGGTGTTGCAGTACTGTCGTCTCGCGTTTACACTAAGATTGTACAATGTTCCGCCTACTAGTACTAATTGGCAGCCCATCCAGTCACACACACACACGTCCGGGAAGAGCTTTGAAACAGTCTTTATAAACTGACTGGTGGGTTTATGACACACACACACACACAAACAACCTAACTGTGTTTTTAAATTGATAGGTTGAACTGTTAATTATTCTTTTTCCAGTTTAAAGACAGTTACATTGAAATCTAGTTTCAAAATAACTGTATATATGGTTTTCCAGTCAAATCCAGTCTAAATAATATTAAATACGAAATCCCAGTCACAACCCAATACAATCTTTGACCAAACTGTAAACACAGGACCCCAGTCAGACCCCTACAGTCTCTGGCCAGTTACTAAACAGTCACTCACTGCGTCCGTTCACAGAGGGAGTTGTTGGTTAAGACGGATCAGGGCAGTTTACATAAGAGCGATCCACTTGTTTCATTCGTCTGCTGGGAACTGTTTGTTTGCAATATTTGACTCGTGGATTATATCACTGATCAAATGAGTAACGATAGTAATAATAAAAATAATAATAAGAAAAAATGAAGATAACAATAAAGTTAATATAAATAAGACAATAATAAAGATAAAAATAATATGATAATAAGGATAATAATAAGGATAATAATAATGATAATAATAATAATAATAATAATAATAATAATAATAATAATAATAATTTATTGATCACGTGAACAAATTAATCACATCAACTAATAATGTGGTTAGCGGTGTTATGGTGCTAGATACATTAATTAGCGGTGTTATGGTGCTAGATACATTATTTAGCGGTGTTATGGTGCTAGACAGAGGTAATAATGGCACTGGATGTATTAATTAGCGGTGTTATGGTGCTAGATATATTATTTAGCGGTGTTATGGTGCTAGATACATTAATTACCGACTTCCTGGTGCTGGACACAGGTGATAATGGCACTGGATGTATTAATTAGCGGTGTTATGGCGCGGGATTTCTAATTAGCGGTATTAATGGCTCCAGTTTTATCAGTTAACAGTATTAATGGCACGGGTTACATCACTTGTGGCGTTGGATGCATTGTTAAGGCGCAAGATATATCACTTAAAAGGTTTAATTACGCTGTAGACAAAGGCTTATGGTATTTTGGCACAAGAAACAGCATAAAGTAGTACAACGTCTCATGCTACATTAGTCTATGGTTAGAACCAATAAATAAGGCATTATGGAGCAAGAATCAAGCACCAGCAGTATTATGGCGGTAAAACAAATACTTAGTGATATTACGTAACATTATTGTGGCGCTGAAAATAGTAAAAAATAGTTAAGTAGCACTAAAGGAATATATAGAATTATTGTGTAGCCTTATTATGGCGCTAGAAGAATATTATGTAGCCTTATTGTTTTTCTAAGAAGACAATACTGTGGTTTTGTGGCGTAAGAAAGACTTGTTCGAGGTGTTGTGGCGCTGAAGCCATGCGTTAGTGGTGCTCTGGCAGTAATGGCTGTGAAGAACATTAATTTGCGGCCGTGAGTGAATGAGGGGGGCGGTAATTATATTCTTTATATGATCATTAGCTTGTGGCTAAATTAGTCGCCATATTTAATAATAATAATAATAATAATAAAAATACTAATACTAACAATAATAATATATTAAAATTCATAAGATAATGAATAAGAAAATATGCCAGGGTAAGAATCGCTATCTATCAGCCTTAACCAACACTCAGAAAAAAGAATACCCTCACTTACAATAACCACTTTCATTTAGGTCAGGAGAGGCGGGTTAATTTACTCGCTAAACATGACCACAAAAATTAAAATTACCCCAAATTATTATAAGGCCAAATATTTAAAAAGCGGCCAATAATTTCAAAATGTAGCCAAGAATTAAAAAAAAACTAGCCCCAAAATTTAATTATAGCCAGTAATTTTAAAAGTAGCCAAATACTTTATAGAATAAGCAAAAAAAGTTTGAAAAAGAGCCGAAAAAATTATAAAATAGCCAAGAATTTGAGGAAGTAGCCCCCAAAAAGGTTAAAATATAGCCACAATTCTTAAAAAGTAGTCAAAAGTATAAAAGATATTAGATATCCCCAAATTTGAAAGATAAAGAAGAATTTTGTTAAATACTGTAATAAACCTCAAAGTTTATTACACATACTGTACTTCATATCACACAAACTAAATCGGTCGGTGATATATACAACAATAAATGAGATGACGTCAACTTATAAATGTTTTCGAAACCAGATTACTACCACCACCATTATTATTATTATTATTGCTACTACTACTATTACTACTGCTACTACTACTACTACTACTACTACTACTACTACAAATGATAAAATATGTCGAAAGAGATGCTAGAGAAGACATTGGAAATATCGCTAGGGAGAGAGAGAGAGAGAGAGAGAGAGAGAGAGAGAGAGAGAGAGAGAGAGACGATGATAGGAGATATGGAGATAATGGCGTGAGAGACAGTAGTGGTGAGCGGCGGTGCCTCTGTTAGTCACATTACAGTGTCGTGTGTTGAGGTCAGGGTAATATAGGGCAGGGCAGGGCAGGGCAGGGTAGGGTAGGGCAGGGCAGGGCAGGGCAGGGCAGTACTCCAACTTCCGCCTACATAACCCTCCATTCTACACCATAATACTGACATGATATTATTATAATAATACGAGTGCCAAATTAGTGATGGTGCGTGGTGCCACATCAATGATAGGTGTGCCACGACGATGGATGTAGTGCTAAACTAATTGTTATAGTGCCAACCCAAGGGTGGTAGTCCTACACCAGCGGTAGTAGAACCACTCTAATGATGGTAATGCCATACCGATCATATAAATACCACATCAATAGTAATAGTGCTACATTATTGATGATAGTGCCACACTAGTAATAATAGTGCCACACTAGTGATAATAGTGCCACATTAGTGATAATAGTGCCACACTAGTAATAATAGTGCCACACTAGTAATAATAGTGCCACACTAGTAATAATAGTGCCACTCTAGTAATAATAGTGCCACATTAGTGATAATAGTGCCACACTAGTAATAATAGTGCCACACTAGTAATAATAGTGCCACTCTAGTAATAATAGTGCCACACTAGTAATAATAGTGCCACACTAGTAATAATAGTGCCACACTAGTAATAATAGTGCCACATTAGTGATAATAGTGCCACACTAGTAATAATAGTGCCACACTAGTAATAATAGTGCCACACTAGTAATAATAGTGCCACATTAGTGATAATAGTGCCACTCTAGTAATAATAGTGCCACACTAGTAATAATAGTGCCACACTAGTAATAATAGTGCCACATTAGTAATAATAGTGCCACACTAGTAATAATAGTGCCACACTAGTAATAATAGTGCCACACTAGTAATAATAGTGCCACACTAGTGATAATAGTGCCACACTAGTAATACTAGTACCACACTAGTAATAATAGTGCCACACTAGTAATAATAGTGCCACACTAGTAATAATAGTGCCACATTAGTAATGATAGTGCCGCACTAGTAATAATAGTGCCACACTAGTAATAATAGTGCCACACTAGTAATAATAGTGCCACACTAGTAATAATAGTGCCACATTAGTAATAATAGTGCCACACTAGTAATAATAGTGCCACTCTAGTAATAATAGTGCCACTCTAGTAATAATAGTACCACTCTGGTAATAATAGTACCACTCTAGTAATAATAGTACCACTCTAGTAATAATAGTGCCACACTAGTAATAATAGTGCCACACTAGTAATAATAGTGCCACACTAGTAATAATAGTGCCACACTAGTAATAATAGTGCCACACTAGTAATAATAGTACCACTCTAGTAATAATAGTACCACTCTAGTAATAATAGTGCCACACTAGTAATAATAGTGCCACACTAGTAATAATAGTACCACTCTAGTAATAATAGTGCCACGCTAGTAATAATAGTACCACACTAGTAATACTAGTACCACACTAGTAATAATAGTACCACACTAGTAATAATAGTACCACACTAGTGATAATAGTGAAAAATACATCTCAGTATTTTCCGAAATAATATATTCACTGGAGACTCGACTCTCCGTCAGGACATGCGGCAGCGCTGACCGTCCTCCACCTGCCTCGCCGTACTCGATGCCTTCAGTACTTGTGACATAAAACTGTACCATTGTACCTTCACCTACTGTATACTGTACAGTCTTATGGGGCAAACAAGTATTATTGTATCGTTGTTGTTTTGTTCATGTTAAGACGAGACGATGGTTTGACGGCCAGCTAGATGACCTGATTATTATTATTATTATTATCATTATTATTATTATTATTATCATTAATATTAATATTAATATTATTATTATTAATATTATTATTATTATCATTATCATTATTATTATTATCATTATTATTATTATCATTATTATTATTATTATTATTATTATTATTATTCTTGTTATTATTATTATCATTAATATTATTATTAATATTATTATTATTAATATTATTATCATTATCATTATTATTATTATCATTAATATTAATATTAATATTATTATTATTATCATTATCATTATTATTATTATCATTATTATTATTATCATTATTATTATTATTATTATTATTATTATTATTGTTATTATTATTATCATTAATATTATTATTATTGTATTAGCAACAGGATAAGACAAATCTGAATGTTAATCTTAGGAATGAAATTTGTTTGATGATTTTTTTTTAATTTGGGAAAGAAATACGTCGGTGTTAAACAAGAAAATGAGGAATTACGATAAGATATAATAATAAAAGAGAAAAAAAATGAAGAAGAAGAAGAATAAGAAGAAGATAAGAACATAAGAACATAAGAATGGAGGAAACTGCAGCGGGCCTATTGGCCAATACTGAGCAGTCCCATTTACACCCAACCCCTATTGCTCATATATCCATCCAACCTATGTATGTAGCTATCCAGCGTGTTCGAGTTAATGATGATATTTGGTAACTTGTTCCATTCATCCGCTACTCTGTTTCGAAACCAATGTTTACATATTTCACGCCTAAATCTAAATTTGTCTAAATTAAAACCATTGTTACGAGTTCGCTCCTGGTTGGATAGTTTGAGTACCTTTGTAATGTCCCCTTTGTTTAGCCCTGCCTTCCACTTATACACCTCTATCAGGTCGCCCCTCGCTCTACGTCTCTCGAGGGAGTGCAAATTAAGATGCTTTAACCTGTCTCTGTACTCAAGGTTGCTAATACCCGGGATTAGTCTTGTCATTCTCCTCTGAATTCTTTCCAAGGATTCTATATCCATTCTGTAATACGGTGACCAGAACTGGACTGCGTAATCCACGAAGAAGAAGAGGAAGAAGAAGAATGATAATTACGGAAACATTAGATAAAGTGTCGTTTGGTACTAAAATTTAAAACAATAAAAAATAAAAAATAAATAAACATACAGATACATAAAAATAAACGTAATAAAAAATAAACAAATGATGAACAATATGAATAAACGGATAATTAAGTAAAGTATAACTATAAATAACATAGACGTTGCTACATAAATTAACTAAAATTTTCATTGGTTATTTAAATTAACAATAACTAATAAAAATATATTAAAAACACCCCTGATGGCAACTTTGCATTTAATATTTTAGTAGAAATTTGACTTTTTATGAAAATTTTAATGATTATCAATAAAATTTCTGTCTTTGAGAAATTAATTTATATTTTTCGGTATTATTTGAGTATTAATTATCGATATATTTTATGTTATCGCTCAATTATTATTATCTGATTATTATTATTGTGAATTGGGGTAAAATTTTCAATGGATTTTACATTTTACGATTTTTTATAAGTGATACCAAATAGTTAAAAAATTGTGTATTAATTTAATGGTCTTAAGAAAACCCGTTTGTCTTGGTATTATTGACATCAACTCGAATTCACTTCCTAAACTAAATTATTAATTATTTTAGAATATTAAAAAAAACCCAGGATATATAAATAAAAGAACATTAATATTCTTGTTATAAAATAAATTATTCTTTATTGAACTTGAAATAAAAAAATATAGAATTAATTTAAAGAATATAGGATGTGGTTTGGTGTTTGGCCTTATATTCTTGATGTTCTTCTGAGTTATACTGAACTTGTAACATATCCCGTCACGCCGTAACGATGTATGGTGACGAGGTGTTGCTACCGGCGTGTTACTACCGGGAGGAGGGTGTTGTTTACTTAATTGTTTACTTGTTTACTTAAGGAAGTCCCGGGGTGGAGTGTATAGGATTGTGTTACCACCTTGTATACCAGGTCATGTACACCAGGTCATGTACACCAGGTCGAGGGCGGGACCAACCTGTGGGTGGACCAGCCTCCTGCCAGGGTGGTGGAGTAACCCACTACAGTACCTGGTGAGTGTTGAGACCCAGGGCAGCAGACCAGCACCTGCCCGGCCACCACCCTACAGCAGAAGGCGTGTAGGAAGATGTGTGTGTGTGTGTGTGTGTGTGTGTGTGTGTGTGTGTGTATGTGTGTGTGTGTGTGTGTGTGTTTCGCCGTCACTATATTATTGTAAATTGCTATACGAATTTTGGATTTAAAATTATTGGGGATTAATTGATTTAATATATACAGGTATACAGGTATTAAATGGAGGTGTTCATCACTCATATTACTCTTGGCTCTAACGCATTTCCCTTGCGCGTTAACTATCCATCAGTCAGGCAAAGCGAGGCGGCATAAAGGGGTTTACTTAGTTAACGAAACAGCAAAATTTTTAAAGATGTTTACATTAAGTCACCAACATTCATCTAACACCTGGGAATGTTTACGTAAATATACAGACAATTGTCATTTTAATGTATCTAAGTTTTCCTGGTATATCAATAGAATGAATCTCTACTCACACTTCGCTAAGTTTTATTTATTACGCTAAACAACAGCCACTAAACATCGAAGTAAATATTTATCTTTCTACAAACAAACATTGACTGAGTTATCGTGTGTAATACCTGTAGACCTATACCTGAGGGAGCTGCTCACGCACAACTGATGTCCTCTGATTAAGGTATCCAGGTGTGTTCGTCATCCCGTCCGTCACCTAATACCTATTGTAATGTTTACCTTTTGGTGGAGCAATAATGAACTCAGGTAATATGTCTACCTCACTATACCGTCTTGTTAACCCTTTAGTATGCTGCGGCGGTTGTCTGTGGCCACCATCAGGTAGTGGGTATGGCCATTACCTGATGGTGGCCACAGGGAACCATAGGAATTTCTTTAGCCGCCCTCTGGAGTTTGTGCTGGGTGGTGGTGGACAACCAGTCGGAGCGCGGGGCCACAACTGCCCTCGTTACACCATGTGGCCACAACTGTACGTGTTAGAGAGTGTGGCCAAAATTGTGCCTATCAGACTGTGTGGCCACAACTGCCGCTATCAGACCTCGTGTCCATGTCACTGTCTGCTGTACCCTGTGGCCGCAGCTGTGTACACCGAGGGCGTCACTTTGCTTTAACCTTATACTGAGAGTGTGACCACCTAGTGTAGGGGCTACCACGGTGTGTGGCGCTACAGCAGGGTACACGGTGTGTGGCGCTACAGCAGGATACACGGTGTGTGGCGCTACAGCAGGATACACTGTGTGGCGCTACAGCAGGATACACGGTGTGTGGCGCTACAGCAGGATACACGGTGTGTGGCGCTACAGCAGGATACACGGTGTGTGGCGCTACAGCAGGATACACACATAAGGTACAGCACCCGAGGGTCACAGTGGGTGTGTTCAACACCTAAGAGGAGTTACCGACGAAAATCTTTATTTGTAAAGAACTTATGTTAATTTTACGGTGATTTTTTTTTGGCTATATATACATATATATATATATATAGTTAACACCTACAGTAAGCCGCCTCAAACACTCCGGTACTTTACACACGCCCAACACTTATACTGACTGAGGGGAAACGCCCGCGGCGGTACACACACTCACGGGTGCTGCACCGCGGTCCTGCCGCTACCGCCGGCGCACAGGCAGCGGCGGCGGCGGGCCGTTGCGACAGTGCCCAGGATAAGTTATAAAGAAGGTCGGGTACTTACCCATGGCGGCGAGGGCGGGGTCAGGGTAGGGCAGCGTGGGCAACATATCCACAGACTTCTCACTCTTGATGGGTCCCATTTGTGGCACTGGCACTCACAACACTCCCACGTAAAAGATCCTGACCCGATACCGATCTTTTTCAGTTTCTGGCCTCAAGGGAGGAACCGATCCCTAGAGGCACACAAAATGGCTTCGTTTGGGGCACTAAAAAGCTTTTATCGATGAGTCTTGCATATGACATGCGTCGCACAGTGACTGACTCTGTCACGGGGAGTCAAAGGGGCGTGAGGCACCGTAGCGGCGAGGCCTGGAGGGAGCCAGAGCCACTCAACTGAGGCTGGCACGGTCTGCAGGAGAGCCACCACACGAGTATGCTTCAGTGCCTCCTCGGATACGCTTGTCAGACCGCGTACCAGTGTGGGCGGACCCTGCTGACAATTATGAGCCCGTGGCCACGCCTCCTGATTAAGACCCACCAATCACGCCGCGAAATCCGCAGCTAAAATTAACTTCAATTATTCCCTTAACCAATGAGCGGCAGGAGATAGATCAAGAGAGATTACGATTGGCCGAGAGGTTGGCGAGGCCCCGCCTACGCTACACGGTGTTTGGCTGCCGCGCTTGTGGGAGCGTAGCGAAAGCGCGTATAGGTGGAACGGCAGGAACGGTCGGAATAACACAGGGAAAGAGTTGCCACACACTTCCAGTCCTCGATGCATTTTTCTGGTAGATTTATCCACGCATTCCTTCCCTGGCTGTAACGACTCTAAGTACACACAAACCTCACCAAGTAGGAACTTTAAAGGGAAAATAATATGATAGATAAGAGGACCATAATCTTGTGCCATCTTGGTGTCGTGTCATTGGAGGCTGTGTGATAGAGGGAGGGAAGGGGAGGGAGGGACCTGTACCCGCTGGACTAACACAAACAATTCCACCATGAAAGTTCGTGTCAGTGGTGAGTGTTTTGGTTGTACTGTGCTGTACCCGGAGGCCATAATGTACAGAGATATGTGGATTGGTAAATAAAATACACATATACATCTGTACACACCATCATACACCCAGACATACACACACGGGAGGCTTCAGTGATTGTTTTTTTGGGGGGCCCCTTCAATTGCCACAATGGACGTAAGATAAAACCCCCCACAAGTATTATCCACATCTGTATCTAATAATGCATTCGTTACAGTACTTAGTTACAGTATCAGTATCATTAACCTGTAATAGTTTAATGCAGGACGAGGCCTACACACTAAGCTGACCTGTCTGTTAGCCTGTTCCAGCCTACCCGGTAAATGTGGGGATTTTATCTCTCTATAGGACCACATGTAGAGTTACTGTAGATGTACTGTAGGTGTTTGTGGGACTTTTTTGTGTATGTATATCCGTGTATGTATATCCGTGTATGTATTCATAATATTCATACGCCGTAAAGAGACGTCCAGCTGCGGTCAAAATACCCTGAACGATCGGTCATGTCTGGTAACTACTTGTAGGTCAATACTTATGGTTGTTTAATACTTAATGTTTTTCATCACCTGTTATATTGGTACTAGTAAATGACCCCTAAACCCACTCGTTAATTAAGAGACAAACACGTTCTAATTACCTTCTCTCACCTAATGACTCTTAACTATTACACATATCAGATACTGCTAATTGTCCAGGAAATTATGTCCGTAAGTGTTCATGGATATAATTTATACGTACACGGATTCAATTCTACCCATACACAAAGATTCACGGACTGTATATACACATAAATTTGCGTACACAAAGGTTGATATTTGTATACATGAAGTGAATTAGGTAAACGTGTACATGTATACATATTCACGCACACAGACACACATACGTACATTTACAAATACATATAAATTCACGCTCGCGCTAATACACACACACACACACACACACACATACACGAACAACAACAAAGAAAATAATAAAAAAACAAAACAATATTGACACGGCTGAGCATTTCGGGGTGTTGCTGCATGTCTCTTAAAGGCACCAGATAAATACTAAACTGTGTTGGTCATTTTTCATTTGTAAACGAAAGAAAACTGGATGGACAGTGCGTAAATATTTCCATGCAATAAGCGAATTAAATATAATATTAAGGTACATTGATAAGTGATAAGTATTTTTATCAATAAGGCAGGTATTTTTTAGTTATTAATGTAATGAAACGAAGAAATAAACAAATAAGTTAAACGCCATTGTGCATGTTGTACCGGGAGAACCATAGCGGTTGGTTGTAAAACATGTGACTTAATTTACGCAAAGACTAAGTTATTATCCCCTTTATCAAGTTAATATCCTGAGTATTGTTTGTGTAATTGTGTTTATTTTGTAATTTCTGTAACTTGTAGTCGTCTCTGTATCTCTAGTTAAACTGTTTATGTCTTTATGTCTGTGTAATAAGTAAAGAATATTCTGTAGAATTTAGTAAAATATTGGAGCGTGTGATAAGTCGTGTTTTTTCCCATGAGGTAATTTTACTGTTTTAAAAATTACTTGGTATAAAAAAAATAATAAATACTACAAGTAAAATAAATAATAAGAAAAAATAGATATTAATAATGTTTTCGCAGTAATTTATTCTGTGTTTCCTTTGGCTATTTTGTGTTTTTTCTTAATTTTTTTATATTTGTTCATAGTTAAAGTAAAAAAAAAATAGATTAAAGAAAATAAAAATTAATTGAATCCATATATTGCATTTTTATAAGAATTACATAGGAGAAAACTTAGACAGACAGACAGACAGACAGACAGACAGATAGATAGACAGACAGATAGATAGATAGTAGAAGCATCACTGGTTGGTTGGCTGCCTAACCCGACATGACAGACAGACAAACAAATATACATTTCAGGCGCTAATTATGATTTATATATATTTTTTTCTCTCAGTGTCAAGATGAAAGGCGGCCATTTAACCTTTCATCAAATAATTTTTTTTTATATAATATTAATTTAAATAGAATCTTAATTATGGTCAACAGGTAGAAGACAGGTAAGCCCACATAGTCAAAATTTAAGGGTCACCTCAGCTTACTTTACCTGTTGATGAAACGCCTTAACGCTACCTTGGGAGATATAGGTTTGGATAGGTTAGGATAGGATAGGTTAGGATAGGTTAGGATAGGATAGGTTAGGTTAGGTTTGGTTGGCGTTGGTGTGTTCAGTCATGGGGTGAAATATGCTAGGGTGGCCAATCTTCAGGTGACCCTTAATTTAAACGATTTGGTTTTAACTGTAGTGATTTTTAAGTGTTAGTACAGGTAGAGGTAGAGAGGTAGAGGTAAAGGATAGAGGTAGAAGATAGAGGTATAGAGAGGTACAGATTACAGGTAGAGGTAGAGAGGTAGAGGTAAAGGATAGAGGTATAGAGAGGTACACATTACAGGTAGAGGTAGAGAGGTAGAGGTAGAAGATAGAGGTATAGAGAGGTACACATTACAGGTACAGGTATTTCAGCATGATAACAACACACAGGCATACAGTAACAATAAATCTCTGTAAACTATAATACATAAATATTACAAGTACAAATACAGAAACAAGAAACAAGTACACCTACAAACATACAGGTACAAAGATTTCATAATGTACACTACTCCATCACATTACACTGTACACCTTGACAGTATACAGAACACACGTCTAAAACTCTAACCTAACCTAACCTAACCTAACCTTACCTAACCTAACCTAACCTTACCTTACCTAACCTAACCTAACCTAACCTAACCTTACCTAACCTAACCTAACCTAACCTTACCTAACTTAACCTAACCTAACCTAACCTCAACATAATTATCTACTGAAGGAAAAACATTTAAACGGACAAGTTGTAAATAAACTTGAGTTAATTCTTATGAGGAAAATCCATATTAGTTTAAAGTACACGTTCTGAGTAGACGTGTGGGTACTATAATTATCTTGAAATTTTTGTATATTATTACCTGTAACCTGTGGAAATGTACCTGTGGAATATGTACTGTAATCATTATGAAATTTATGTACCTGTAACTTGTATACCTGAGTAGTTTTAGCAATACGATTTAATTATGCGTCACTAAGGTAAATAAATTATTTTGAACATGTCACTGATTGAGAAACTTCTTCGAAAAGGAGTTATTTCCTCTTTTCCCCCCTTCTCCTCTCCCCCTTCCTTCCCCTTCCTCCCCTTTCTCCCCCTCCCTACGACCCCCTCCCTCTTCTCCCCCTCCGCCACCTCCTCCCTCCAATTGAGGCGCTTTGCTGCATGCATAATAGGAATTAGTGAGTGTGTGTGTGTGGGGGGGGGGGGGGGGGCAGCTGGGGAGACGGGTATGGAGTGAGGGGGCGTGGGGGTGTTGGAGGGAGAGAGGGAAGGAAAGAGAGAGGGAGGGAAGGAAAGAGAGAGGGAGGGAAGGAGGGTGGAGAGATGGGAGATAGATATGCAAATTTCTTGGTCATACAGAAGTTGTGTGTGTGTGTGTGTGTGTGTGTATCTCCACCTCTCCCTCATTACACATATGGTGATAGGTGGGAAAAAAGAGAGAGAGAGAGAGAGAGAGAGAGAGAGAGAGAGAGAGAGAGAGAGAGAGAGAGAGAGAGAATCATTATATCAAACGACAAAAAAAAAATCTCTACAGGTGAGAAAAAAAATAAATTAAATATCATAGAAAAAATAATTAGGACTTTTTTCTTCTTTGTTTTTCGTTTTTATTTTAATTTAGTCCATCTGAGGGTCTTGTCTCTTCCTCCTTACGTGATAAATAAACAAAATAAAAGAGGGAAGAGAGAAACAATGATGATGATGATGAGAAACAATGATAATGATGATATAGATAACAAAACACTCGAAGAAATCAGTCGACTGTGAGGTGTCAGGGGAGATGGCCACGAGAGATAAGGTGCAGTAGGTGTGGCCGTAGGAGGTGGTGAGGTCTTGGGAGGTGTGGCTCTAGGAGGTGGTGTGGTCTTGGGAGGTGTGACTCTAGGGGGTGTGGTCTTGGGAGATGTGGCCAGAGGAAGTTTGGCCCCAAAGTGATGTGGCCTAGGAAGTGTGGGCCCAAGTTGATGTGGCCCAGGAAGGTGTTCGTATACTCTTGGTCTTACTAGTTTATCTGATGATCTTCACTGGTGTCCGCCTCTCAACCACACGTGTCTGACATCTTCTGTGTGTGTGTGTGTGTGTGTGTGTGTGTGTGTGTGTCGTTCAGTGGGTCAAACATGTGGTGCAGGTATAGAAGGATGTCAGAGAGGAAGCATCAACCCATTGGTATTCCGGCTATCGACAAATCTTTGAATCCTTACTAATACAATTTACTTTCATTTGTGCTGCCAACTCTTACCGTGACTGACCCACTCACTCATTGACTGACCGAGAGGAATTTATGTCTCTGTGATTGGCTGATGTGACCAACCAGACCTAGTTACTCTCGCCTTCGTAGTAGAATTAAAATGTTTTATATTTAACTGAACTTTAAGCGAGAGGACAATAATTATCTTCGTTGTTGCAGCGTAGGAGTGTTGGTGTGTGTGTGTCGTGGCAGATATATGTCATGTGTGTTGTGTAGTGGAAAATGTGCGTTATAAGGGTAGTGGCAGGTGTGTGTGTGTCATGTGTGTAATGTAATGACAGATATGTTTCGTGTATGTATATAGTGTAGTGTGGGGAAGGAGGGGAGGGGAGGGGTGTTTTGTGTATTCGTATGTGGGGGGAAGTCAGGTGTGTGATGTTGTTTATAGATGTGCGTGAAAATTATAACAGTAAGTGTGTGTCATGTGTATAGAGTTTAGTGACAGGTGTGTACCTTTTGTGTAGTATAGAAGCAGTTGTGTGTACTGTGTGCATAGTGATCTTAAGAGGCGTAGTCACATGTGTAATTTCAGGTGTGATCACGACACACACACACACACACATACACGTCTCGTACAACGCTGCCAAACATTTCTGGCCCTATGCCTGTCGTTGTGTCGTGTCCGGAGGCAAAAGCACGAAGGAATACCTCGACGACACACACACACACACACACACGACTTAAGATATATCTACTGTGGCTACGTCGTCGTCCCCACCAGCAGCAGAAACGAACTCCTAAACAACAACACCTCTCCATTTAGTCGTGCACCTTTATTGTAGATGTATTTGAACTCTGCTACGGTTTCCTGTCCTTTTTACTTGTCGACAACAAACCCTCCAGTGTCTTGTAGCAGTTACCTGTATGTTTTTACCTATGGAGCATATAACTATCTTCTATTACTTCCTATTACTTCTTAACATCGTGTTTCCAGGTGTTGTTCCTATAATGCACATCTGTCTTATACTAGTGAATTATCAACAACATTAAGATGGGTTTTGTACTTTTGAATTGTGTACAAAGTCGATGAACTGTGGTGTGTCGATGCTCAGTTGTTTTAGGGTGGATGCTACATGGTGTTATAGGATCGACCTTGTATCACCGCCTCTATATAACACCGACCCTCAGTACAGGTATAGATTCGGAAGGAGTCACACGTCTTGTCTTTGAACTCGTATAGCGACAAAAATTTTCAGGGAAATTTTTGTCATCTTCGTTGTGTCGTAGTTTAAGTGGATTGACTATCAGGGAGGAAGACATTATTGACGTATAAACTTTTTGTAAATGAGGTCCCGCAGCTGGTGTTGTGGGGCGAAGTCGATTATATTGTCTGACACAGATCGCCAGACTCACAGACAAAACCCATTCATAAAATCATTTGTTTTCTTTATTGAGGACAGATTTTAAGGATTTATTAGAAACGTCAGATTTTAAGTTTATTGTAGTTTTAGTTCAGGGTATAGAGGTGGTGGATGTGTCCAGTGTTGGTGGTGAGAGTAGAGTGAAACAAGTACCACGAGGTATGAGGTGGAGTGGGAGGTGAGTGGGGAAGGTGACCAGAGTGGGTGCAAGAGGCAGACACACCAGGCCCTCGTAAACTATGTCCCCCTTAGCTCCATATCCCCTCCCCTCTCCTCCCTTTCCCCCCCTCTCCTCCCTTTCCCCCTTCCCCGTCCACCCCCCCTCACGATACACTAACCATAATCTGCCTCACACTCCCCAGCCTCTCTGTCACCACACCCTCCCCCTTTTACTCTCCCCCTCCCCCTTTCTCTACCTCTCTTTCCATTTGTCCTTCTCCTCTCCTTCACCGCCTCCTTCACTTCCTCCCTCGCAAAGGACAAGACACCCAAGGACGACCTCCACCACTCCCACCTCATACTTAGTCGTTTCTACCATGACCTTACACCCCTGTACGACCCCCCACCCTTCTAGTCACTTAAACGACTCCTAGACCCCTGTTCGAATCTCCCTCTCCACTGAATCACCTCTTGGAGACCTGAACGATACTGAAGACCCCTGATCAACACCTGAAAGACTGAAGCTCAATTTCACCTCAAGATATTCAATGATTACAAATAGGGACGTGAGTGATATACAATTTTTCCTTATTGATTTTCCTATTTTAGTTTTGTTTTTGTTAGCTCAATTACCACCTTTACTGACTTGGCTGATAGATGTTTGGTTTAATGTTATCACTGAGGAGCTCTTGATGCCTCTTGATGGTTTGTTTTGATTTGAGGAATTATTACGGATGATGAAGTAATGCTGGGCAGGATAATGAGGCGCTGGGGCAAGGTGTAAGAAGAGGAGGATGAAGAGGAAGAAGAGCAAGAGGAAGAAAAGGAGGAAGAGAAGGAGAAGGAGGAGAGGCGATGAGTGACAGGACTATTGTGTGTGTGTGTGTGTGTGTGTGTGTGTTAGTGAGTGACAGAGGCGAGTGTTCCCTAGGTCCTTATACACCACCAGCTGCTGAAGAACTCCTACACCACACGGACCTGACCTGCATCCACCCTTCTTCAGGCTGCTCCTTACCACCGTCAGAGAGAGAGAGAGAGAGAGAGACCGACAATATTGACTTCATTACGTCCGGCAAATTAGCGTAGCCCGTCGTGTTGCCGGTGTGTGACGGTTACTATAGCCGGAAAGAGACTACCACAGCAGCCTCTCTCTCTCTCTCTCTCTCTCTCTCTCCTTCCCCCCCCTCTCTCTCTCTCACATAGTCGTAACCCCGTCATCACCAAGGGAGGTAGGAGGGAGGGCGGCCATCACACAAATACATGTAAAATCTCGTCCTTACCAAAGAAAAAACTTACCGAGGCTACTATTGTGAAGAACACCTCTCACTTAACTCTTGTTTACTGTCACACTTCTTATATACAGAGGAAGTTGAGGAAGTATATATGGTGGTGTTGTCTATATGGGCCAGTTAGTGTGTTGTGTCAGGTAGGTATAGGTAGGGGGAGGTATGGTGGTGGTGGTGGTTGTGTCAGGTAGGTATAGGTAGGGGGAGGTATGGTGGTGGTGGTGGTGGTGGTGGGAGTGGTGGTTGTGGTGGTGGTGGTAGTAGTGGTGGTGGTGGTGGTGGTGGTTGTATAGATGGTTTACACACACACACACACACACATACACACACACACACACACACACACACACAAATAATGGTACCACAAGTAAGATTTTTTGGTCATAAATTATATTGTATAGTAGACTCCTGATAGGTCATAATGGTGGTGGTGATGAGAGAGAGAGAGAGAGAGAGAGAGAGAGAGAGAGAGAGAGAGAGAGAGAGAGAGACTTATACTACTGATCCTGTGATAATTATGAAACTAAGAATAATTTAATTATTACCCTAGATTTTGTTTTGTTTTAGTGTCCTCGTTAAATAAATCCTGTACACAGTTACATGAGTTAGACCTTAATTGAGGGAAGCTACCGCCGTCACCTCCCGCACTAGATGTAGTCCACCACACACCTACAACCACCTCTGAGGACGACCCTGACAATCTCATAGTGGCCCCTCGAACACCTTAGTACTCCCTGTAACTCACCAACTAAGACGCCACTAAACACCTTAATACTACCTGTAACTCACCAACTAAGACGCCACTAATAAAACAAAAAGGCTTTCATATTTTACCTGACCCAGACTGACAGCAAAAAAAAAAATGAAGGAAAAAAAAAGTTAAATTATCAACAAAACGAACAATTCTTTTCTCCTGCTACATAATGTTACCGTCATAGGGAGATGGTTTACTGCCGAGTTATTTTGTCACTGAGGAAGTTAATATATACAGGTGTAGGTCCCAGGTACTGAGGGCCTGGTTACAACTGGTTTAGAGCAATTAAGGCCTTTATAGTGTGTTGAAATGCCATCTTTATGTTCATGAATAAATAGGCCATAAACCCTCTTCCTATAGTGTGTGTCTGTGTGTGTGTGTGTGTGTGTGTGTGTGTATAAAGTCCCATCAAGCTCTCTGACGTAAGTACACCGACACCATACACACACATACATTAAGTCCAACCCAACAGTATTAAGACCAAAAGATCAAGTCCCATCATTGTCGAAGGGTCGTAGGACGGAGATAACAGCCTGGTGTTGTAGTTTAAGTGAACCTTTGAGGGACGTAGAGCCTTCATAGGGGGAACCTTTGAGACTCTGGACCAAGGCTGGGCTGGGCTGGGAAGGGTGGAGGAAGTTATACTGTTCCAAGACACGCAGAGTTAATCTTCAGATATATGGAGCAGCGCCGAGCTCCTTGAAGTAAGACGAGCCTCGAGCTGTCTGCCAGCTGGTCTGAGAGATAAAAGATAGCCCGCGAGCTGTCGACCAGTGTATGTAAAAGGTGTTCTCGGCTGTCAGCCACTGTTTAGTTAGTAAGTGGAAGCCCAGCCCGTCAGCCAGGCGAATTCTCAAAAGCCCGTAAGTTAAATCGTTTCTCTCCCTACCGTGAGCTGAGAGACCACCTCTACCAGGCCACTCTTGACCTACACCACAACCAACTCAGTCATAACGACGGTGAAATCACATCAGAACTGTACCATAAGCAGATGGGTTATGTAATTAAGGGAACAAATCAACACTTGAATCTTTGAGAGTCCTTAGTTCAGTGTTGGGCTGTCTGGCGGCCACTGGTAACTCACCCTCTCCACACACACAGACGAAAGTATCAAATGACAGACAAGTAGCAAATATATACTATCACCCGTCCATAAGATGCAGATTATATAAAGGTAAGGGACTGGGGATAGTCTTCTAGATGTATTAGGTTAGAGGATAAGGCTGAGTTAGAGAGAGAGAGAGATAGAGGATAGAGGAGAGGCAGGAGACAGTAAGATAGACAGAGAGGATTCCCGCGCCTGGGCTTTAGTAACCCGACGCCATGTTTTCCTCAGTCACCCGGGCCTCCCACAATCCCTCCCTCCACCACACACACAAGTACTCACAGACCACACAAACACTTCCATTGTTTGTAGATTTGGCATATAATGATGATCAACCTCGCTCCTGCTACCAAGACGAGAAACAAACAGTTCATCCATAACCCTGGTGTGTAGGAGCTCCTCAGCCCCTTGGCGGCAGTAAGCAACAACACTCACAGCTCAAGTGAACCCCTTAAAATCATGTCAGGCGAAGATGACATGACTGACATGTTGACAGGTCAGCCTCCCAGCACGTCAAACCCGTCGAGGTCAGGTCAGGTCATGTGGGAACGTAACTTAGACAGTCGGCGGTATGAAAGGGGGGGGGGGGCGAACGTACGCCAGGCTAGGTGAAAGTACTGGACATCAAGCCTACAGATCGTGAGTAAACTTGAAGGATTTACCTGAGGTCAAGACAATGTACTTACGACTGAGGGAGTTTGACCTATAGTGACTCAGGATGACCTACTGAGAGAGAGAGAGAGAGAGAGAGAGAGAGAGAGAGGATGAATCTGGTCTCGGTACATTAAGAAACGATGACGAGGAAGAGGAGGAGGAAGAAGAAGAAGAAAATGAAGAGGAGAAGAAGGAGGAGAAAGAGAAGGAAGAGTAGAGTGGGAGAAAGAGGGAATGTCAGGGAAAATGATAGGAGTAGAAATAAGAAGAGGTGGAAGAAGAAAGGAGGAGGAGGAGGAGGGTGTAAAATGATCGTATAATGAAAAAAAAAGGAACAGGGAAGAGGAGGAGGGTAAAGGAAGAGAGAGATGAGGCGATACGAAGACCAGAACTAGTTAAGGCCTCTCATCCCCCCCCCCCCCCCAGCACCTGAGAACGGAGGAGGAGGAAGAGAAAGAGGAGAGAATGGGGAGGAAGAGGGAAGGAGGGGGGAGGAGGATAGGAATAATGGGGAGAGGAGGATGGGGAGAAGGAGAAGCAGGGAGAAAGGCAAAGATGGGAAGGAAGCAGTGATAACGAGAGGAAGAGGGAGAAAGAGTGAGAGAGTGGGAGGGAGAGATAAACAGGGAGAGAGAAAAGGAAGAGGTAAAGGGAGATGGAAAAGAGAGGGAGGTTGGATAAGATGATGATACGAGAAGAAGAAGAAGAAGAAGAAGAAGAAGAAGAAGAAACAACACGTAACATGAGAACAGCAACAGATGACAATAAAAAACGTAAACACTACACCAACAACAACAATAACAACAACAACAACAACAACAACAACAATAACAACAATAACAACAACAATAAAGCGAATACATGGTTAGGTTAGGTTAGGTTAGGTTAGGTTAAAGGGTTAATCTAAACTAGGTTAGGAAATACTTCAGTATAGTTAGGATGTACAGTAAGTTTGCTCAGATTAAAATCGACTCCAAACACAGTAACTCATCCTCCTCCAAGCAGATTAATTAACAGATTTAACACCTAAGATAAACATACCACTGATAACATTAAGAAATATAACACATGAGATACATAAGATTAGAGAAGGAAACATAACATACTAGATAAACACATATCATTACAATGTGTCACAATCACGTGTGGTGTCGGCCCGCTCAGTCGGCCTGCCAGCTGTTCTTTGTTGACATAAGAACGCTTGAAGGAGTCACTGCTTGCTGGGTTTAACATATATCCTTAATTACGATACTCAGAGCAACTTTTTTTTTTTTTTTATATTTTCATTTTCATTATGTAGTTAAGATATGGGTTTTATATTAATCCTAAGTCTTAGTAATTGTTAAAAGATTACGAGTTGTGGTTTATATTAAGGATGTTAGTGTTTATGAGATGTAATGTCTTTTTTGGGTGATTGCGATTCCGAAATACAACATCCCATTTTTCATGTGATTAATTACGATTCTGAAATGTAATTTTTTTTCCTCGTCGTGACTTTAATTGTGAGGTATAAATCTTAATACTAGAATCGAGAATACTTGATGATTGTTAGTAAATATTTCAAGATTTTGGAATATTTATGGTCTGTTTGTTTACTGTTATCTTATTCATCTGATATTTATTCTCATTTGTTTACTTTCCTCCTTCTCGTTCTCACTTCCTTGTTCTTACGTTCGTCTCTTTGCTATTTCTTTATCACTCGGTTTCATGGAGGTGGGAGACGAGGAGGTGGAGGAGATAGGAGAGGAGGTATGAAGGGGAGACGAGGAATGTGGACGAGGAAGTAGAAAATATGGAAAAAAAGAAGTAGAAGGAGGAGAAGGAGGAGGAGGAGGAGGAGGAGAAGAAAAGAAAGCAGAGGAGGTGAGAGAAAGGACATGAAGGAGGTTAAAGAAGGAGTGGAGGATATAGAAAAGGAGGAGGAGGAGGAAGAAGAAGAATAGGAGGAGGAGGAGGGTAGGAGAAAGAGAGAAAGAGAGAAAGAGAGAGACACACAGCTGGGGCGGCTCAGTGTCACGATTAATGTCTGATAATTACAGGGTCTGTGTGGCACTGTGACCCGACCCCCGGCCACCAGTGCCACTCACCACACTGCTTCCCTGGCACTCCGACCCACCATAGTGCCAGTCCACCCCTTAATGGTATTTCTTCCCACCATACCACCCTACCATGATGATATACACTTTCATTATGTCATTTTCTCTTATTGGCACTCTTGGCACTGGCACTGTCAACCTTACCAGAGTAACTTGCCAAGATCTGGTGAACACGACAGTACCTGGTAAGAGAGTAGGACCTGAAGACCTGACGAGACTAGGGAGGGAACTAAGAGTGGGGGGGGTGGGTGTTGAGAGAGGGGAGGGGGGTGGGTGTTGAGAGGGGGGAGGGGGGTGGGTGTTGAGAGGGGGGAGGGGGGTGGTTGTTGAGAGGGGGGAGGGGGGGCATGTCCTGTACCTCTCCCAGAACAGTGTGAGGCAATAAAAACAGATCTACAAGATTCGGGGGAGGGGGTAGGGTTGAAGGGAGGGGAAGGGGAAAGAGGGGGAGGGGGATAGGGGAAGTGAAGGGCAAAGGGGAGGGAGGGAAGAGGTAAAAGGTAGGGAGAGGAAGGGAAAGGGAGGGAGTTTTATCATTCTTATGGCCCCTGTGACCACCACCACTTCCTCCATGCTCACGCCTCCTCCACGCCCACGCCTACTCCACGCCCACTCCTACTCCACGCCCACACCTCCTCCACCCCTACGCCTACTCCACGCCCACTCCTCCTCCACGCCCACTCCTCCGTCACGCCCACTCCTCCTCCACGCCCATTCCTCCTCCACGCCCACGCCTCTTACACACCCATGTCTCCACGCCCATGCCTCCCTTACGCCTACTCCGCCTCCACACCCATGACTCTTCCATGCCCACGTCTCCTCCGCGCCCACGCCTCGTCCATGCCCAATCCTCTCCCACGCCCACATCTACCCGTGCAGGACCCATGGTTCCTTAGTGTCTACGTTGTAGGATTCATTGTTAGGTTAGGTTAGGTTAGGTTAGGTTAGGTTAGGCAAGCCTTTTGAGTTGTGGGAGGCTAATAATCACTAGTAATGAGTATAATAGTGGTGAGAGAGAAGAGGGAGAGAAGAGGGAGAGAAGATGGGAGAGAAATGAGAGAATCATGGACGTGTGGGAGAGAGGAGTGAGAGAAATGGGAGAGGGATGGGAGAGGTAGAAAGGGTAACTTAGGGGTTAAGTGAGAGGGATGGAGTAAGTCTTTCCGTTTTGGCCTGAGATAATACCACCCACACACACACACACACACACACACACACACCTGATGGCAGCACTCCATGATGTTGCTCGGTCTCCTGCACTCTCTCTTGTCAGGTACTTAACTTTAATATAATTTCCTACAATTTCTCCTCATGTCATTATTAACCTGGCTCCTGGCTCCCCTCCCTCACCCTCTACATTTAGACTCGTGTAACTATTGATTTGATTAGTCTCCACTCTCTCCACCATTATCTCCACACTCTCTCCACCATTATCTCCATTCTCTCCACCATTATCTCCACTCTCTCCATCATTATCTCCGTGCAATTCATCTCTAATAGATTCAACACCCAGAGGCCCTCTTAGTTCTGTAGCGCTGGGTTAAGTGTGTCTCAGTGGCTCACAGTATTTACAGTTCATCATTCTCATTTCAGTATGTCATCTCCTTTAACTATGTATGTTTTATGGGCATACAACATACACACTTCTCACAGCAGCCATATACAAACTTCCTAAACTTCCTAAACTTCCTCCAGTATTTTCTAATTCTTGTAATTGAGCTTCATGACGACTCACTAGCACTGATCGACAGCCTGAAGTCTATACCATCCACTGAGCTTCATGACGACTCACTAGCACTGATCGACAGCCTGAAGACTATACCATCCACTGAGCTTCATGACGACTCACTAGCACTGATCGACAGCCTGAAGTCTATACCATCCACTGAGCTTCATGACGACTCACCAGCACTGATCGACAGCCCGAAGTCTATACCATCCACTGAGCTTCATGACGACTCACTAGCACTGATCGACAGCCCGAAGTCTATACCATCCACTGAGCTTCATGACGACTCACCAGCACTGATCGACAGCCCGAAGTCTATACCATCCACTGAGCTTCATGACGACTCACCAGCACTGATCGACAGCCTGAAGTCTATACCATCCACTGAGCTTCATGACGACTCACCAGCACTGATCGACAGCCTGAAGACTATACCATCCACTGAGCTTCATGACGACTCACCAGCACTGATCGACAGCCTGAAGTCTATACCATCCACTGAGCTTCATGACGACTCACCAGCACTGATCGACAGCCTGAAGACTATACCATCCACTGAGCTTCATGACGACTCACCAGCACTGATCGACAGCCTGAAGTCTATACCATCCACTGAGCTTCATGACGACTCACTAGCACTGATCGACAGCCTGAAGTCTATACCATCCACTGAGCTTCATGACGACTCACCAGCACTGATCGACAGCCTGAAGACTATACCATCCACTGAGCTTCATGACGACTCACTAGCACTGATCGACAGCCTGAAGACTATACCATCCACTGAGCTTCATGACGACTCACCAGCACTGATCGACAGCCTGAAGTCTATACCATCCATTGAGCTTCATGACGACTCACTAGCACTGATCGACAGCCTGAAGACTATACCATCCACTGAGCTTCATGACGACTCATCAGCACTGATCGACAGCCTGAAGTCTATACCATCCACTGAGCTTCATGACGACTCACCAGCACTGATCGACAGCCTGAAGTCTATACCATCCACTGAGCTTCATGACGACTCACCAGCACTGATCGACAGCCTGAAGTCTATACCATCCACTGAGCTTCATGACGACTCACCAGCACTGATCGACAGCCTGAAGTCTATACCATCCACTGAGCTTCATGACGACTCACTAGCACTGATCGACAGCCTGAAGACTATACCATCCACTCCACTGTGCCTCTTGGGTATACACCTAAACACATTACACTACCTTACGTGATACTAAATGCCTTCTTTAAGTCTTCAAATATCAAGTACATCTTTCTCTCTTTCTTTAAATATTTCTCTTGTAGTTGCCTGGCTGTAGACATTGTCGCTGTAGTCCCTTTATACTTGGCATGAATCCAAACTATATTTCGGTTATGTCTACCAAATTTAATTCCATCGACATTACCTATAATACTGAGTTCTGACGGTAATACACACACACACACACACACACACGCACACGCACACGCACACACACACGCACACACACACACACGCCTCACTTACATCATGTGGCGGGAATAAACAGTTTTACTATGCCACGTAAGGAGGAGGAGCTTAATAAATACTGACATCGTAAAGAAAGTGTATTTGACAGGTAACATATCACCTGAGAGAGAGAGAGAGAGAGAGAGAGAGAGAGAGAGAGAGAGAGAGAGATTATCCTTGTCCCTGCTTTAGTTATCCATCCTACGTAACACACACACACACACACACACACACACACACACACACACACACACACCTGTTCTCACCTGTTCATTTTGCACAAAGATCAAACGTGTTCACCGCCTGTACCAAGGTTCATATGTTCAGTTAGTAATGTTCTTAGGCTCTGTGTGAGGTCTGTTCTTCATTGTTCTTCACTTAGACTTGACTGTGAGAGGAAGTGACTCTGAGTGGTAAGGTTAAGTTGGGTTGGGTTTGGTTGGGTTGGGTTGGGTTGGGTTGGGTTGGGTTGAGTGAGGGTGAATAGATTGTTATGTTAGCTTAAGTTTGGTTAGGTTAGGCTATGTTAGGTAGCTAGGTTAGGGTAGGTTAGGTTAGGTTAGGTTATAAAGAGTCAAGGTGGCAGCAGTAAGCTAAACATAACTTTACATTAACCTGACACTAACTCACTTCCCTTGAGCCAAAAGTGAACGCACCATCGCTCAGCCTCTCTCAACCGGATTACGATCTTGCAAACGAAGCCGAATAAATCTTTTCGGTTCACCTGGAGGAGGAGGGGGGCGTGGGCTGACTCGCCTCGACTCACCAATAAATCTGAGCAAACTCTCGTGGGTTCTTCCTCGAGCACCGCCGCCCCTCCTCCCCGACACAATCAATCGCTCGCCCAAGCACTGGAAACTTTTAATGGCTTGTGTGAGGGTTGGGAAGGGAGGCGAGGCACGCCAATTTACATACTCATATCCATTTTACGCGGTGCTCAGAGCGAGGGCGGCGGCGGCTTTTGATTAATGTTGGTCCTCCATTAGCTTAATCATAATCCATAAAACATCATCTCTCCATCTTGCGAGGCGGGGAGCTCCGCCATCAAAGCCGCAGAGAAAAAAAGGAGGAGGTTGACAGGTTTATGAGGAGGTACGCGCTGCCGAGCATGGAACATCAGACGTGCCACCTCATTGGTTGCTAGCGGGCGTGGGCGGTGTGTGGGCGGCATGTGGGCGGCTAGGGGCGTGGCGTGGACCCGCGACGCCCAGCCACACATCCATCAGCAAGAGGCGGAGGCGCAGGTGCACCCGACACGGTGGCGGAGACTTTTAAGAAAGATAATTTGTGGCTCATCTTGTGTCACCCGCCAATCATGGGGTAGAGTCTGTCTACACCACTGACGGAGGTGAGGGTCGTCCACCTGGGTGACGGAGGCAGAGGTCGTCCACCTGGGTAACGGAAGCAAGGGTCGTCCACCTGCATGGCGGAGGTGAGGGTCGTCCACCTGGGTGACGGAAGCAAGGGTCGTCCACCTGGGTGACGGAAGCAAGGGTCGTCCACCTGGGTGACGGAAGCAATGGTCGTCCACCTGGGTGACGAAAGTGATGGTCGTCCCCCTGGGTGACGGAGGTAAGGGTCGTCTGCCTGGTTGATCGTCCCCCTGGGTGCTCTTCCCCCTGGGGTGCTCCTCCCTCTGGCTGCTCGTCTCCCTGGGTGCTCGCCCCACCTGGGTGCTCGCCCCCCCGGCCTCCTCACCAGCCGACGGGTCAAGACTGAGGCATGAAACGAGGACATCTTGTGACTGTGTTTAGATAACGCGTCTCCCTGTCAACGCTTGTTAATAAACATAAGCCTTCCACTAATGTTAAACACACATCCTTGTCATGACCCCAACATCAACATATGACAACCTGGGTGTTTTACTAATGATAAACACACATTCTTGTCAAGGCTGAGTGTATGATCAGTATCTCGGGCATTTCACTAATGCCACACGCACACACCTGTCAAGATAGTGAGGTCCCGACATCATCAACATCAGTATATGGCTACTTGGGTGTTGGGGTGATGACAAACACACACACCTGTCAAGATAGCAGCATCACTGTGTCCAACATCAACAACTCCAGCGTTCACACACATACACACACACAGTCAGTCTGCCACCACAGAAATTTATCAGTAAGAGCGTTGAGTTGCCTGGCCAGCAGTGTCGCCAATAAGCTGAAGTCCTCGACAGTTTAGCACCGACAACTACACTCTGAAATGCCTCGTTATCTTACACACATCGTCGACAAATGCTGCCCGAGACGAAAAATATGACTGTGTACTGTAATGGACTGTCTGTGTACTGTAATGGACTGTCTGTGTACTGTAACGAACTGTCTGTGTACTGTAACGAACTGTCTGCGTACTGTAACGAACTGTCTGCGCAGAATGTATAAAACGTTGTCTGCGCACTCTCTAAAAGCTGTTGGCGTTAATTTCTGCGCTAAAAATATCGTTCGTGGAATCATATGACCAAGACGATATAATTCTTTGTTTTTAGTTGGTAAATTATCGTCTTTTGTTTATTATTAGTTATGTTTGATCGGATGAGTGTGGTGGTGGTGGTTGTGGTAATAGTGGTGATGGTGGTTGTGGTAGTAGTGGTGATGGTGGTGGTGGTGGTTGTGGTCAAATGCTTGGAATGTCAACAATGTGAACCAATTATGGGTCAAGTCCATCAAGTGGTTAACCCAGCAGGAGTATCAGGTGTGTGTGTGTGTGTGTGTGTGTGTGTAGAATAATGCCCACCTATCCACAATCCCTCACCTCACCCTTAACCTCACTCCAACCTTCTCTACAGCCAAGGGAAGCAAGAACTATGCATGCTTCCCAGATCGGCGCTGTAAATGCTTCTGCACTTCACCTTGCACAGGATGTAAGGGGGTGCCCAATAAACTAGCCTCCTCGGGGGCAATCTAAAAAGCCCTCCCTCCCTCCCTCCTTCCCCCCCTTCATCTCTTCTTTTCTCCACCCTTTCTTCCCTCCCTCTTCTTTTTTCTCCACCCTTTCTTCCCTCTCTCCCTTCTTTTCTCCCTGTACTCAATGGGTCAAGGTACACAATTTAATGGGCTAATTCACACTACTATGGGTTGACATTGTACTCAAGCGGTTAAGATATGGTACTCAAGGGGTTAATCCACTGTATTTAAAGGGGAATTAACTTTAAGGGGATTAACGTTACACCTAAAGGGTTAAGATTAAAGTGTTGGGCATTAATTTGGTCTGGCTACTGGCAGGTCCCCTCCCCCCTCCGACCACCCCAGATGACCAGACCTTCCACCTCGACCACACCACCACCACCAGTGACAGCTGACCACCCCCCTCCCCTTAACAGTGACCACATACCACCCTCTAAGCCGTCGGCAGTGACCACACACCTCTCCCCTCACCAGGAAACTTAGCGAGGGGACCTGAGGGATGGTGGTGAGGAAGGGGGAAACGAAGGAGTAGAGAGGTAAGGGGAGGGAACAGGGGGAGGGGGAACGAGGGAAGGGAGGGGTAAGGGGAGGGGAGAAGAGAAAGAAACGTTACTAGGAGAGAGGGAGGCAATGAGGAAATGAGGCAGGGGTTGGTGGCAGGGATAGAGGCAGGGGTGCTGGCAGGGGTGATGACAGAGGTTTTGTAACAGAGGTGGATGTAGAGGCGTGAGGCAGATGGTGGAATCAAGATCTGGTGGCAGGGGGTGATGGCAGGGGGGGGGGGGGGTGTGATAGCAGGGGTGGAGGCAAGGCTTGAGGCAGAGGGTGGAATCAAGATCTGGTGGCAGGGGTGATGGCAGTGGGGGGTAATGGCAGAGGTGGGGGTAGTGGCAGTAGCAGAGGTGGAGGGGGTAGTGGCAGAGATGGAGGACGAGGAGGAGGGCGAGAGGAAGAAGGAGGAGGAGGAGGAGGAGGAGGAGGGGGAGAGGTACACTGACCCTGGTTGTCACGTCAGAGCTTCAACAGGTTGATGGATCAGGGTGAGGCCGCCGCTCCATCTATCACCAGGTATGTCTCTCCTCAGGTCACGTCACCCACCAAGATTTATTATCTTTATCTTTCTTTATTCTCTTTTATTAATTATTTCTTATCTCTTGTACGTTGTTGTTGTTGTTTTTGTTATTATTGCTGTTGTTGTTAGCGTTGTTAATGTTATTGTTGTTGATGTTGTTATTGATGATGTTGTTTTTGTTGTTGTTGTTGTGATTATTATTATTGTTGTTGTTATTCACTTAGTGTCATTATTCGTCAGGCTCTCCTAATTAATCAAGGTATCATCCAGGTACAGGTGAAGTAATTAGAACCCTTGAAATCAACGCCAGGTAAATTCCAGGTGATAATGATGTGTAATTTAGGTAAGAGGCGAGTGACCAGGTGAGAGGCGAGTGACCAGGTGAGAGGCGAGTGACCAGATGAGAGGTGAGTGACCAGGTGAGAGATGAGTGACCAGTAAGGGGATGAGGAAGAGAGTATAAGGAGGAAAAGGAGGATAAGAGGAAAGGAATAAAAGAAGGAATGAGAAGAAAAAGGAAGTAGGGAAAGGCGAAAGAAGATAGATGACGAGGATAGAGAAAAAGAGGAGGAAAAATATGAGAAAAACTTAAATAAATAATATGAGAGAGAGAGAGAGAGAGAGAGAGAGAGAGAGAGAGAGAGAGAGAGAGAGAGAGAGAGAGAGAGAGAGAGGATTAAATAAGGCAGGAGTATGGATGTTAGCATGAAGGATGACGCAGATAGACAGACAGACAGACAGACAGACAGACAGGCAGACAGAAAGGCAGACAGACACCTTGAATAATTATTGTTCTTTTCTTAGTTCATGTTCTCTGACCCATCTCTAACACTAGTGATTTTACCCCACCTGTGTGTGTGTGTGTGTGTGTGTGTGTGTGTGTGTGTGTGTTTGTGTGTGTTTGTGTGTGTGTGTGTGTGTGTGTGTGTGTGTGTGTGTGTGTGTGTTTTCTTTCTCTTTCTCCACCACCTCACCTTTATATTCTTTCATTCTTCTTCATCTTCTCCTCTCCTTCCTCCTTCTCCTCTCCTTCCTCCTCCTTCTCCTCTCCTCCTCCTCCTTCTCCCCGTCCTTATCCTCCTCCACCACCACTTCACCACATTCAGGTTTGTAATGACATGGAGGAAGAGATGAGAAACGGGAGGAGGAAGAAGAAGAGGAAGATGAAGAGGAGAAGAAAGAGGAGGTAGAAGAGGAGGAAGGGAAGGATGAGGAGGAGGGATTAGAAAAGGAAGAAGAGATAGAAGAATAAGGAGGAGGTATAAGAGAAGGAAGAAGAGGAGTTGGAAGAGAAGAAGGAGGAATTAGAAGAGAAGGACGAGGAGGAGGAGAAGAAGTAGAAATAGGAGGGGAGGAAGAAGAGGTAAATATATTTTGGAAAATTTCACTACATCACTGAAGGGTTGAGGATGGCATTCACGGAGGGGCATGATGGTGGCACTGTTAGCCTAATAATGATACTATGGGTGGCACTGGTGGTCTAAGAATAGCTCTGGTGGCACTAACGATATCACCACCGATATAAAAATGGCACCTTTGATCTAAGAGTGGCACTGAGGGTGGCAGTAGAGGCGAGTGACCACAGGTGATTGGCAGGATCATCAACGAGCGCGGCGGGGGAGACGATTACTGGATGACCCCAAGTGTCCTGTTACCTGGGGGCACTGGTTGACCTGGGGCACTCTCGGGGGGGGGCGGGGGAGAGGAGAGAGGGTTGAAAAGAAGAGTGGGAGAGGGGAGAAGGGAGAGGTGGAGAAGGGTGAGAAGAGAGGGGAAAGGGGTAAGGGGAGAAGGATAAAATGGAGAGGGAACAGGGGAAAAGGGAGAGGGGAAGAAGTGGAGAGGAGTGAGAGGTGGAGAGGGGTGAGAGGTAGAAAGGGGTGAGAGGTGGAGAGGGGTGAGGGGAAATGATAACTTCGTCGTTTGTCCTTCATACAATTATCAATATTATTATCATTAATCACACTAGCTGAGTCAGTGCACGAGTCTCACTTAGATCACCCGCACCTCCCTACCAGAGAGAGAGAGAGAGAGAGAGAGAGAGAGAGAGAGAGAGAGAGAGAGAGAGAGAGAGAGAGAGAGAGAGAGCATTATCTTATCATAATTCATCACTGGTATAGTCACCCCTACAACTCCATTTTCTTTCATAACTTCCCCTTCCCTCACCCAAAAAAATAAGACAGTGTTGTATGGGATCACTTGTGGACGTCACTCTGCGTCTTGTATGTTGGTGTGGAAGTAAATGGGTCGCGGGCGTCCCAACAGGGTGGAACACATCACAACACTCACCACACACGTCCGTTGAGGCCTCCCACATGGATACACCCCCCTCCCTCCCCTTCCCTTCTTTCTCCCCTCTTCCTTCCCTCTTCCTTCCCTCCCTTCCTTCTTCCATCTCCCCCCCAGCAGACAGATCACGGGAATCCTGCATAAAATACAATGATTCGAGCAACAACTCCCACAAAGACTCCCACCAGAGAGCAACAACAGCCATAGATGGATCTCAACAAGTTATCAAAGAATCCAGGTAATAGACAACCTCACGAGACCAACATCCATCAGTAAGGTCGGTAGGATATGAAGTATGGTCTTAAAACACCTGTATATAGGATAGGTTAGGATAGGTTAGGTTAGGTTAGGTTAGGATAGGTTACGTGTCCTACTTAAGGTGTTCTCTGTATCAATGCGACCCAGATGAATGTCCCCAGGCTGGCCACACATGTTCCCCCTCTCTGGGTGTCCCTGGCAGGTGTCTCGTCCACTGAGGCGGCCCAGATGGACGTCCCCCAGGCTACCCATGTCCACCCTGGGTGTCCACTACACAGCCACTGTCCCGTGACGGACCTCACATGTCCCATAACTAACACCTTAAGTAAACCAGGCCCGAGAGAGAGAGAGAGAGAGAGAGAGAGAGAGAGAGAGAGAGAGAGAGAGAGAGAGAGAGAGAGAGAGAGAGAGAGAGAGAGAGAGCAGTTATTACAATTAATAAAAGTGACTCCTGACAGTTCGCGTATCTTCCACAGCCTCTCCCGTCATTACTGAACCTAACTGATCGTGCTTTCTGCGGCTGAGGGAATCTGTTTTCAAGTGTGGTTATACACAGCCAATGAGCATCTGTTGGTCACCCTTATATAAATACCTTTAAGGAATACCATCATCAGGATTACATTACCGTCTGTGTCTTTGTGTTTATAAGTTCCCATCTTAAGGCGCCTACAATATACTTCTACCCGTACATATAATCCACACCCGTATAATACTGTACAAATCTCTAAACACACCCTTATAAAGTAACTAATCCGTTTATTTAACTACAGATTACTATTTCATAAACTTATAAACATCTAAATACACAAGAATGAAAGCTAAGCCCAAGATAAACAATAAGTAACTTTGTATCTAGGAGTGAGGAGGTGTTCGGGGGATGTGTGGCAATATTAGAGAAGTTCCTCCTTAAAATTCCAACGTAAAATTTCCCGTTTTCCCAGAGGTCACCACAGCAAGGTCAGCCCGAGGTATCTGTCTGGACCACTAATGTATTACGTATGACATACTCCCTCGGTCATATACACATTTCAGTATAAATATAATATACTTAAATGCTTTATAACATATCTACCTAAATATATACAAACCTACATAGGCCTACTTGTGCGTACACATACTGACAGGTACACACACACACACATGCATACACAAACGTTTACAGTATATATATTTCTGTACACACACACACACACACACACATATACACACATATAAGAGGGGTTACTTGTATATACTATATGTAGTGAAGAAAATATTTGTACACGATCAGTAAACGTAGATGTGTATTTGAAATTAAAAATGAATATATGATAATTTTGTTATGCGCTCTCTCTCTCTCTCTCTCTCTCTCTCTCTCTCTCTCTCTCTCTCTCTCTCAAACGCACATTATTATTATTATCACACAGTCACTCCCTTAAAGGTCACCCACGTATATCCTATCAAATTAAAAGCTGTTTGTTTTTACTTCAGTTTGTTGACATGAGAGCAGTTTGATCTTGACCTTATCGTGACGTCATACCACAAATAATACTAAAAGAATGAAAATTGGAACAAAAAGAGGGAGGCGTCCTTGTGGTGGTGGTGGCTGTTCATGACGTCTATATGTCCTTCGTCTACCAGTTAACCTTCACTATCATCACCACTGCTACCATAACCATGTACCATAACTACCATCATCATCATCACCACCACCACTGCCATCATAATCACCATCATCAGTCACTACCACCATCATCACTGCCACCATAACCACCATCACCACCACCACTACCACCATCATCAGTCACCACCACCAGTACTACCGCAACCATCACCATCACTGATTACCAACAACTACCACCATTACTACTATCACCCCAACAACAACAACTACCACCATCATTACCCCATTGTGCTGAGAAGCTGACGGCAGGTGAGTGACGCTTCTATGGCCTCGTTAAGTTGCGTCAGCTAGCGAGTATCAGCTCGTCAGCTTGTTAGTCAGCTGGGCCTGTCCACACTGAAACTGTTACGTAGTGTCAGCAACCTATTGTTACTTTGTCAGCTGGGACTGTCCATGGGGTCCACAACTTGTCAGTGTTGCCTAAGACAGCAGTGGCAGCGTCAGCCCGTACGCGTCAGCCCGCCCATCGCATAACGGAGCTGACAAACTTATTTACCCAATTCTTTCCAATTTGACCAAAAAGAATAACAACAATAAATAAATCACAGCAAAATAAGAACAAAACAAAAAATGAAAAATAAATTAATAGTCGCTTTTGTTAGCACACCTTCAGTCGTCAGCTGCATTATTAGACAAGCAATAAAATTAATGTAATGACTGACTTAACACAAAACGATAAAGAAGGAAACTCGACGTGAAGCAGAATATTTAGCCAATAACATCAAACGCATAATTACAAACACACGAGCCATTTTAAAGAGCCATAAAGCAATAGGAACAAGATAATTAAAACATATTATTGAGCCATAAATACTAGAACATTAAACAAATAATATTCATCTTACAAAAACATTACAACTTTCATAACAGAGGAATACAAACTTTCTTAAACAAAAAAAATGAAGATATCTTAAAAGAAAAGTGGACGCTCCCCTTTCGGAACCACCCAAAAGTTGCGTTATAGGTATGCACAGCTCAGGAGTCAATAAGCTGCTGTATCTCTGTACCCCGCAGTACACTAGAGGCTCTGACGTCAAGTTAGTGTTACGGTGTTGTCCCCCACAAGGTGATCCAGCTGGTGTTAGTGGACCCAACTGGCTGTATGACCACTAGGTATCGCTGACAGCTGCCCTCTACCTACACCGACCGCCAACGCCCAAGAGTAAGTGACGCCTGTTTTTACTCCCATAGTTTAAACACGTCTACATTAAACCCAAAGCAACACGCATACATTAAACCCAAAACAAAACGTCTACATTAAACCCAAAACAACAAGTCTACATTAAACCCAAAATAACACGTATACATTAAACCCAAAACAACACGTCTACATTAAACCCAAAACAACAAGTCTACATTAAACCCAAAATAACACGTATACATTAAACCCAAAACAACACGTATACATTAAACCCAAAACGAAATGGTAATGAAGAATGTTAAACAGAACAGCAAATAAGTGCAACTAAAGCTTGTTATCTCAGCCTGCCGAAGGAGAGTGAAAATTATACATAATGATGAAGGTGATGGTGATGCAGCGGTGATAATGACGATGTAGATAGATAGCTAAGTTACCTGCAGGAGCCACACACACACCTGCTGCTACTGCTGGTGGTGTCTTGACCGTCAGGAGAGTAACTTATGATTCATCTTGATTGTGGAAATTATAATGTTAGAAAATATAATTATCAGGAAGCCATTATCTCTTATATACTTAATCTTTTGTAAGTTAAATTAGTGTATTCAGGAAGTTAAATTATTATACTTGTTTGTTATAAGTTAATATGGTGTGGTTAACAAGGCATTGTGTGACGTAATTACCATGTTAATGTGTGTGTGTGTGTCATGATTTTTAACACAGCATGATAGTATAACAATAGACGAGTTGGCTGTGTTATATCATGTTGATAAAGACATTGACGACAGGTGATGACGTGGTGGACGAGTTATATTGATAATGAACCACAACCACCACTACTACCAACAACAATAACAATAACTACTACGGCAACAACAACAACCACAATAACAACATCATCAATAACAAAAATAACACAAATAACAACAACAATCATAATTAATAACAATTACACCACCAACAACAACCAAAACACATTACAACTACAAGACACTATAACAACCTTAACACAGTGTCACCCCATCAGCTGTTTATGCAGGTAATAAACAAATCCGTATCACCGTTCTTGCAATAAAACTTAAGATGATTAAATTTTTTTACCGTTCGCACAGGTAACACACACACACACGAATCCGGATTTGTTGTACCCACAGAGTAAACAGATCCGGGACTTCCCCCCCCCCCCCACCCTGCTATTAAAACGGTCTAAAGTTGGCCAACACACACACACACACACACATCATTCGGGATCTTTAATGACCTCTATGTGACGGCTGTAATGACAGGTAGTAATGTTGATAACGAGAGCAGGTGTGTGTGTGGGGAGGAGGAGGAGGAGGAGGAGAGGAGGAGGAGGAGGAGGAGGAGGTTTTAGGGATAGGAAACAAGAGAGAGGAGGTAGAGAGGGGAAGTAAGGGAAGGAGAAAGTAGAGATAAATGGAAAAGGGAGTAAAGGGGAAAGGGGTTTAGAAATGGGGATGGGATGGTGAGCAGAGGAGGCAGAGGAGGAGGACCAGAGGAATAGGGGAAGGGAAGGAGCAAAGGAAGTAGAAGGGGGGGAATGAAGAGGAGGAGGACCAGGAGAAGAGAAGAGGTGAGGGGGAAGGAGTAAAGGAGGAAGGAGAAGGAGTAGGAGTAGAAGAAAGTCAACTAAACACCACGATGGTTGTCATTGAAGGCGTCACCCACCACTGCGTCGTGTTAACAGTGTGACCCAAAACTGTACAGGGTCATCCAAAAACAGTGTCCAGATTTTAAAGATTTGTTTATTAAAATTTGGGTATTTTTTATTTTTTTTGGTTGACCCTGTATATGAAATTAAATACGGTTACTTATGTTGACATGTAGGGTTAATAGTTGGTATACACACACGTACACACACTGATACATACATACATACATACATACAGCATCCCGTCAACTCTGAGCCGCAACACACGACCTTTTAAAGTGTCGGAGGGAAGGGGAAGGGAACCAGAGTGTGTCAATCGGGTCAGGCAAGAGGTCAACCTTTAGGTCAAATAAGGTCACCGAACTATGTCTGTATATCACGACCCTCCCACGACACCGGTTACCTCACAACACTTGTTACCTCACAACACTTGTTACCTCACAACACCTGTTACCTCACAACACTTGTTACCTCACAACACCTGTTACCTCACAACACCTGTTACCTCACAACACCTGTTACCTCACAACACTTGTTCCCTCACAACACCTGTTACCTCACAACACTTGTTACCTCACAACACCTGTTACCTCACAACACTTGTTACCTCACAACACCTGTTACCTCACAACACCTGTTACCTCACAACACCTGTTACCTCACAACACTTGTTACCTCACAACAACTGTTACCTCACAACACCTGTTACCTCACAACACCTGTTACCTTACAACACTTGTTACCTCGCAACAACTGTTACCTCACAACACCTGTTACCTCACAACACTTGTTACCTCACAACAACTGTTACCTCACAACACTTGTTACCTCACAACAACTGTTACCTCACAACATCTGTTACCTCACAACACTTGTTACCTCACAACACTTGTTACCTCACAACAACTGTTACCTCACAACATCTGTTACCTCACAACACTTGTTACCTCACAACACTTGTTACCTCACAACACCTGTTACCTCACAACACCTGTTACCTCACAACACCTGTTACCTCACAACACCTGTTACCTCACAACACCTGTTACCTCACAACACCTGTTACCTCACAACACTTGTTACCTCACAACACCTGTTACCTCACAACACCTGTTACCTCACAACACCTGTTACCTCACAACACCTGTTACCTCACAACACCTGTTACCTCACAACACTTGTTACCTCACAACACCTGTTACCTCACAACACTTGTTACCTCACAACACCTGTTACCTCACAACACTTGTTACCTCACAACACTTGTTACCTCGCAACACCTGTTACCTCGCAACACCTGTTACCTCACAACACCTGTTACCTCACAACACCTGTTACCTCACAACACTTGTTACCTCACAACACCTGTTACCTCACAACAGTCCTTAGGACTCCGGGAGTGAAGACAGATATTAGTAGGTAGGAAAGGGAGGTGAGAGATAATAGGATGGAGTGAGAGAGATAGGAAGAGTGAGAGATGGGGAAGTGGGGATGGTTGGGGTTAGTGTTGGGGAGTGGTGGGGAGAGGGAGGGGGTGAAGGGGAGAGGGAGGTGGGTGAAGGGGAGTGGTGGGGAGTGAAGGGGAGATTGAGGAGGGAGGAAGGGGAGGGGGAGAAGGGGAGAGAAGATTGAGTGCCACGCCCATCTTGTAATCTGAACTCGTGAACTGAGTCACGCAATTGTTGAACGGATGTGTGTGTGTGTGTGTGTGTGTGTGTGTGTGTGTGTGTGTGTGTGCGTGTGTGTGTGTATGTGTGTGTGTGTGTATATACATCCTATTTAAGTGTTCAACTATCACGTATTGCAGGCTAACACGCACACACAGGGAGGAGACTATAATAAATCACTCGAACTCCTTCACAACAAGACAACTTTTAACTATATGCAAATAACAGTGTTTGAGATGGAAGATTTCTCTCTCTCTCTCTCTCCCTTCATTCCTCCCCTCTTCCTCCTCCTCTCTCTCTCTCATTCTCATCCTTCATTCCTCCCCTCCTCCTCCTTCTCCCCCCCCCCCCCCCGTCTCTCTCCTTCGCCTCTCTCACTTACAGGAGGAAACAAACATTGCGTGACCGGATGTTTCGTCATAGCAAGTGTGTGTGTTAAAACATCTGAGCAGAGGTGAACCTTGAGTCACCCCCCCCTCTCTCTCTCTCTCTCTCTCTCTCTCTCTCTCTCTCTCTCTGTACGCCCCGTGAGTTTCATTTCAGATCAACGCCCAAAAAAGTTAATGTTGATTTCGTGTGAGACTTGTGAATTTTTTTTAACCTTTTTGAGTCTCTTGCGCTATGTGGCGAGAGAGAGAGAGAGAGAGAGAGAGAGAGAGAGAGAGAGAGAGAGAGAGAGAGAGACATACCACCATACTCGACAGGTAGACTCTTTTCCATTACTCAACAGGTAAGTTATATCAGGTTACGTGGCAGGCAGGTAGGTTACGTTACTTGTTTATTGCGTTACTCGACAGGTGTTTCGTAATCAGCATGGGTCGAGGGGCAGGTGAGTGGCTGGGGTGAGGGATAAGGGATGAGGGGCAGGAGGTGAGGGGCAGGAGGTGAGGGGCAGGGGATGAGGGGCAGGAGGTGAGGGGCAGGGGGTGAGGGATAGGGGTGAGGGGTAGGAGTGACAGGATGAAGGTGAGGGACAGGAGGTGAAGGGCAGAAGGATGAGGGGCAGAAGGATGAGGGGCAGAAGATGAGGGGGCAGAGGATGAGTGACGGGGGGGGTGAGGGTGAAGGGCAGGGTGTGAGGGGCATAGGGTGAGGGGCAGGGGGTGACGTCAAGCTCTTACATAAACAGTAATCACTTTCCTTTACAAACATCTTCCGGTTAAGGCACTGACTGACACTTTCTGGTTGAGGTACTGACTGACACTGTCTTGTTGAGGTACTGACTGACACTGTCTTGTTGAGGTACTGACTGACACTTCTAACAAATTGTCCAAAATTCCCTAAAGATGGTAACTTTTATCTCATTAATTACACACACACACACACACACACACACACACACATATCACAAAGGCGTGGCCAGACATGGTTGGTAGAGCGTGTCCGGGCATTCCATCTCTCCTCCTCCTCCTCCGTGGCCTCGTGAGGGGGCGGAGGTCAGGTGAGGGCGACAGGTATAAAAGCCACACAGGTTGGAGGTGCCCGGTTCACTCCCCACCAGCGCCTCCTGCGGTATCTTCCTCACATGGGCGTCCTCAAGGTGGGTTAAATTGTTTACCGTTTCTGCTTTTGCTATTATTGTCACTCATATCACCTTAGTATAACAATTGTCTGCTTGTTTGGTGTCGTGTTTTTACGCCTTAGTTATGATCCACGTGTAGACAATTCAACATAAAAAAAGAACTCCATTAATACGGTAGTTTGTGACCCTCGTGTAAACAATAATGAAGGAGACGAGTAAGGAAACAACTAGAGTAATTGTTTGTTTAAGAATAATTTCCTTCCAACATTGTTTACTTACATACTGTAGTGTTGACCGAGATGTAATTTTGCCACATTGTTTGTTTTTGTTTACCTCCTGATGTAAGTGTTGCGTCACCCCTTTATAAACAACAGCATCATCCCTTATAAACAATAGCATCATCCCTTGTAAACAATAGCATCACCCCTTATAAACAATAGCATCACCCCTTATAAACAATAGCATCACCCCTTATAAACAATAGCATCATCCCTTGTAAACAATAGCATGCTAGTGTATTATATAAACAACTAAGAACCAACAATTCTACTCACAGATTTTGGTGGGCGTAAAATCGATTTCCCAGATTCGTGATTTTGTTTTTCCCCATTCCATCTCTTCGTCAGGTTGTTGTGGTGGCCATAGTGGCCCTGGTGGCCCGGGTGTCTGGCCATCCAGGACCTATCCTTGACTTCGAAGCTGACGACCATCACCACGAGCAGGAAGGTGACCCAGGCACTGCCATCACGGGGTCCTACGGGTAAGTGGTGACGTGAGGAGGTGGGCGTGTCTTAGGGTACAGGAGAAGAGAGGGAGGAGTGATAGAGAGTAGTAGATAAGTGAGAGAGAGTAGTAGATAAGAGAGAGATAGATAAGTTCATTGACCCAGAGAGAGAGAGAGAGAGAGAGATAAATATAAGAAACAGTCCTTAGCCCTGAACAGCCAGCCCTGAGCACCCTTAGCCCTAAACAGCCAGCCTTTAACACCACCAATCAACCCTCACCACCCTTAACCCCTAGAGAGCCATTAACCAGCACCCTTAAACCTGAACAGCCCTTTGGGTGGGGTCCTCTACACTGATCACAGACCTTGAGGCACTTAACCCAGAGCAAACTTTCGTCTCTGACATTTCTTTGTTGCCTCAAGTAAAAAACTAACCGGCGTCATTGTTCCTCGGTTGGGAAAGAACTCTACCAATGTCATGGGCCAAACATTTTGCATATTTACGTCGTAGTTTTGTAGAGTTTCGTCGCATTTTCTTCTCCACTGCAATAAATTTTAATGCTGGTGTAACTGTTCCTTTACACATCTCATGATTCAAACAGTTCGTGAATTTACATCCAGTTTTAAAGAGTTTGACTCGTGTTTTTGCTTGAACAATACAGTGTGTCTTTATGGAAGGTGTAGTATTGACCTTTCATGAAGTCGTGAGCCAAACAGTTTGTGTATTTGTACCGCAGTTTTAAAGAGATCCGCTGTGGTAGACTTATTAGTAATGTTATATTGACCTCTGATGTCTTGTGCGGAACTATTAGCATATTTACACGGGAGATTTTTGTAATGGTTTAATCATGACCTTGAATAGCCGTGAATAAGACCTTTTGTGTATTTACTTAGCAATTCTAAAGGAGTTTCGGTGTAGGAAATTTGCTGGTAATGTTATGCTGACCTTCAATATCTCGTGAGAAACAGTTCGTATATTTACCCGGCAGTTCTGAAAAGTTTAACAGTGCTCTTACCTCGACAATTGCACAAAATTCCTGAAACTTTTCATTGCTCGGGACCACAATGTACTGCCCACACATCTACCGAACAGGTGAGAGAGGAGGAGGATAGGAGGGAACTGGTATGTAGGAAGAGGAGAGAAAGAAGGCAAAGAAGGGGATGAGAAAGGAGCATAGCGATGATGTTAGAGTCACCTTCACTCTCTCCCTCCTTATACCTCCGTCATTCATACCTCCCTCCCTTCCTCCCTCCCTCCCTCTTTCAGGAAACTCCCCCAGCTAATGTGGAAGATTCATGATCACTAATTCCTCCCTCTCAAACCATCACCACTACCACCAACACTACCACCATCATTTCGTCCCTCTCCAACACTCGCCACCACCACTAGACACTCACCACCATCTTTTCTCTTCTGCAGGTGGACGTCTCCTGAAGGTGTCAACTTCCTGGTGCGGTACGTGGCTGACGAGAACGGCTACAGGGTCCTCGAGTCTAACGCCGTCCCCCTCAACGCTGACGGAGTGTACGCCGATGGCACCCAGGGCTCCTTCACCTCCTACGAAGACGAGAAGTGATCCTTGAGCTGACGGAGGGAATGGCGTTGAGGGAGGAGTGACATAAAAGGCATAAAATGTATGAACGTAAAATTGTCTGGAAGGATGAATGAAAGAATGAATGAAGGAGAGAACGATTGACCAAAGAAGTGGAGGAATGAAAGGGGAAGTGGAGGAGTGAACGGGGAAGTGGAGGAATGAAAACAAAAAGTTCAAATTTGTGATAAACACGAACCTGAATATATACGTCTAAGAGAAGGTAGATATATAGCTAGATAGATAAATAGAGCTTTTATTTTTGATGACAGAGTGTTTTAAAAAGAGTCTTCGATACTTAACGGTGTTCGAGTTCTTGTTATGTGTCACTTGTGCTGAATAAATCATTTTTGTCGAAGTGTTTTTGTTATTCTTCAGAAATGTGTGAAAATAATATGTAAAGAGACAGGTGTTTGTTGACAGATGTTAAGACAGGTGTTTATTGACAGATATTGAGGGATCGGTGTCAGGGAACTTGGTTATTGACAGATGTTGAGAGAAAAATGTTTATTGACAGGTGTTAAGGCAAGTGTTTACTGATAGATGTTGAAGGATAGATGTTTATTGACAGATGTTAAGGGACAAGTGTTTATTGACAGAAGCTGTAGACGTTTAATTCATTTGTGTTTAGGGACATGTGTTCATTGTTTGGTAATGAGTGACAGGTATTGACAGGTGTAGACTAACATGTGATAATAGACAGATAGTACTGTCGAGTTGAAAAGACGGATGTAATAAACAGAAGCAGTAAGTAATAAACAGATGTAAGTGACAGGTGTTAATAGACAGATGTGAAATCCAAATACAGGAGAAACAAATGTTAATAGGCAGATATAGGGATTGTTAGACAGGTATTGACAGGCAGATGTTGACAGACGATAGGTAGAAGTAATAGATAAGTAACAAACAGACAGGTATGAACAAACAGGTGTTAATTAGCAGCAGTTATGGGACAGGTGTTAAAATATGGGTGTATCTGAGAGGACAGGTATCAACGAGCAGGTAATTAGGAGACCAGATGTTTAAGGATAGAATTTGGGGGTACAACAGGTGATGTAAACAGGTGTTGGGGGAACAGGTGCATGACACCCCCGACCTTGTTACCTTCCTACCAGGTGTCACGACCCTGGGGAGGAGAGAAGGGGGGAGGGAGGGACTTGGAGTGAAGGGGGAGGGGGGAGAGAGAGAGGTAGGGGGGAGGGAGGGGGAAGAACTGCTTGAACAACGCCCCTTCCCTAAAATGGAGTGAGTTCAGGAGGTCAGGTCACCATACTTATGAAATCTAAGGTCAACGAAGGCTTGGTCTCTGATATTCCCCGGAGAATGAGGAGACAGTGAGATAATAAGACGGGAGACAGAGAGACAAGGGAGAACCACCAGATTCACAGAGATGTTCAAGAATGTGTTCATATATAAAGTGAACCAATAGAGCAGTGAACTAACTTTAAACTGTTGTATGTAGAAGAGTAATACTGACACTCTTAAGGAAGCCGAGAGTCTTAACACACGCACACACACACACACACACATAAGGGTTCATACTTTATAGCGAATCACGAGCCAGCAATGTGGGAAATTCTGGTACCATGCTGTCTGGTGTATATATATATATCAAGACAACGGGTATGCATCTAAAGTCTGGTACCATGATGTCTGACACATATTCAGACAACAGGTGGCAACATCAATCTGGTACCCATCTGTTTTAAATAAATTCAGGCACAGATGCAGGCAACTGGTATCGAAGAAGATTAAGTGTTATACCAAATGCTAGACAGACAAAGAAACACCAGACATATAGGTTTACTGTGTGTGTGTGTGAATTGGTCAGGTTAGGTTAGATTAGGTTTTTGAGCCTAAATTATGTTAGGTTAGGTTAGGTTAATCATCAGAAACTACATCCACGCTAAGCTCCTTAAATGAGACGTTCAGAACTAACAGGAAAAATAATGAGGTTCTGTATCAACATATATCAGACCAGGTGAAGAAATACTCACCGTACACAGCTACTGACTACACCCCCCAGGTAGAGTACACCCCCCAGGTAGAGTACACCCCCAGGTAGAGTACACCCCCAGGTAGAGTACACCCCCAGGTAGAGCACACCCCCCAGGTAGAGTACACCCCCAGGTAGAGTACACCCCCCAGGTAGAGTACACCCCCCCAGGTAGAGTACACCCTCCAGTTAGAGTACATCCCCCAGGTAGAGTACACCCCCAGGTAAAGTACACCCCCCAGGTAAAGTACACCCCCAGGTAGAGTACACCCCCCCAGGTAGAGTACACCCCCCAGGTAGAGTACACCCTCCAGGTAGAGTACACCCCCAGGTAGAGTACACCCCCCCAGGTAGAGTACACCCCCAGGTAGAGTACCCCCCCAGGTAGAGTACACCCCCCAGGTAGAGTATATCCTCCCCAGGTAGAGTACACCCCCCAGGTAGAGTACACCCCCCCAGGTAGAGTACACCCCCAGGTAGAGTACCCCCCCAGGTAGAGTACACCCCCAGGTAGAGTACACCCCCCAGGTAGAGTACACCCCCCAGGTAGAGTACACCCCCCAGGTAGAGTACACCCCCCAAGGTAGAGTACACCCCCCAGGTAGAGCACACCCCCAGGTAGAGTACACCCCCCAGGTAGAGTACACCCCCAGGTGGAGTACACCCCCCCAGGTGGAGTACACCCCCCCAGGTAGAGTACACCCCCCAAGGTAGAGTACACCCCCCCAGGTAGAATACACCCCCCAAGGTAGAGTACACCCCCCAGGTAGAATACACCCCCAGGTAGAGTACACCCCCCAGGTAGAGTACACCCCCCAGGTAGAGTACACCCCCCAGGTAGAGTACACCTCCCAGGTAGAGTACACCCCCCAGGTAGAGTACACCCCCAGGTAGAGTACACCCCCAGGTAGAGTACACCCCCAGGTAGAGTACACCCCCAGGTAGAGTACACCCCCAGGTAGAATACACCCCCCAGGTAGAGTACACCCCCAGGTAGAATACACCCCCCAGGTAGAATACACCCCCCAGGTAGAGTACACCCCCCAGGTAGAGTACACCCCCCAGGTAGAATACACCCCCCAGGTAGAGTACACCCCCCAGGTAGAGTACACCCCCCAGGTAGAGTACACCCCCCAGGCAGAGTACACCCACTACACTACCTCAAGATGTTCCATACATCATTATTTAATTAACTTTCATCATATTTTTAAACAATTAATTAGTACCAGAATAGAGGTCATGTTCAGCACCTAATATGACCCGAGATAAGGCACTCCACTCCAGTGCCATATACTCCAATTTACTCCACTTCACTTCACTCCACTCCTACTCCCACTCCGCTCCACCATCGTAATATCACGTCCCCGAAAGAATGCCTTAAATATAATCGTATTTTTGCGGAGTCAACAACTAAAGACCGCAGCTCCATATATTAGTCACTAACATATTATATATACTGAGTCCTTAAACATCGTAACTATGAATACATAGGGAATTACTTACCCTCACTCCCACACACTTCACTCCCCAACACTTCACCCCCACACACTTCACTCCCCCACACTTCACTCCCTCACACCTCACTCCCACACCTCCATCACTTCCTCCAGCCGTCACCTGTCTGGGCTATGAAGCATCACAATCACCCAACTACTGTACCAACACACACACACACACCTCAGACACCTCACCTAAACGAGACGACAGGTAAACAAGTCAATTACCACAATCTAGTTCTTCCCTCGTACGATGTTTGTTTATCATGGTTGTATTAAATAAACATCAGATTATCATAAATTCTTGTGTGTTTGTATTTGTAATTCATAGATAACATCCTACTCTTCCGTCAACATTCAACATTAGTTTATATTCTCTAAAACATCAAAAATAAATTAACAATATAATCTAACTGTACCTTGAAGCTGTTTAAGTTAAATTCTCCAAGGTTTAATTATTTTAACATTTAGAAGAACTTAATAAACTCAGTGTTATAACATTTCTTTATAAAAGTTTCGTTAACAAAAAAAAATCCTGTGTAATTCATTCGTATTTATGTTTGGTACAATATTTGGATCACCTGAAGATTAGACATCCATTTTTTTTTTTGTATAAAATGATTAACCTAAATTAACCTAATAGTCACAGGTACAGTTGTTTGGGTGCTTAGTCACACACACACACACACTACAAACTTTCCCTCACTCTCTTCACTCTGCTCACTCTCTTCACTCTCTTCACTCTGCTCACTCTCCTCACTCGGGTATCATGGTTGAAGATCACTCACGTAACATAAGTAGTTGGCAACTCTTTGTTTACTGTCAGGTATAAAGGAGAGAGAGTGCGTGGATGTGTCAACGGTGACGTGTTTATTAGGCGTCATCAGCGTGTGTCGGCCAGTAAACCCAGCTGTGAGGAACGTGACGTGGTGGCTGACACACTCATACACTTTCTTCATTCTTGTTAGTGTAAATTATCAACAAAAATGATAACAAACCAACTGGATAACAAATACTTAATTGCTACCATACAGGTGGGTCATTAATCACCATTCATAACCTTTGACCTACAATGTTGTGAGTAATAATCCCTAATGAGAGAAGAACTTAGGACTTACCTGTAATAAATGTTAACTCAAATGATTATCTCCCTGTGACTGTTTGTGTGACTGTCTGTCTGTCTGTCTCCTTCTCTCAGTCTACACTCTAGGGAAGGTTCTACACTCCTCTCTTTTATATCATCACTTAAAATACGTCTGTTGTTTATATGAAAATGTTTGTTGTGTATTGTGAGTTATTTTCTTTTTCATTATATTACAAAGACTACCACCATGGGAACCTCACCCCCCCTTACCCCTCACCCCCTCACGCCCCCCTTACCACGTTACCCCCTCACCACCTTATTCTCTCACCCCCTCCCCTCACCACCTTACACCTCACCATCCCACTCCCTCACTCCCTCACCCCCTCACCACCTCACCCCCTCACTCCCTCACCACCTCACCCCCTCACCACAGTCTTGCCTCAGGTTTATTATCCCGCAAGAGGAGGCATTAGTATACACCTTCACCACGTGTCTGCTGGTGAGAATGTCAGACTGGTGAAGGCGTCAGTATAAAGGATGGACGAGCCTCTGTACGGTCACTAGTCACTTAGTGTCGTCCATATTACCTACACTCACACCCGAAGACCTCCTCCTCCGTCGTGAGTCTCCGAGCTGTGTGTGTGTGTGTGGATATGACTTCTTCTTGTCTTTAATTGTTACACTGACACGCCACCTCCTCCATGTCTTCAGGTAGCAGCGTCTCTCGTGGCACTGATGGCACTCGTCGCCGCCCGTCGCAACACTGTCTACGAGTTCGGAACCGACGACCACACCCAGGAGCAGGAGGGTCACCCAGGCAGCAGCGTCCGCGGCTCCTACAGGTACTGCGTCACTTAAAAAAAACTTATCAATATGTCGTAATATTCATCAAGGAGAAAAAGTCGACGATTGTTAATTTAGTTTGGTCAGTGAAACAAACATATCTCTTGTGTTTTATGGTTTAAGAAAACGTTGTTGATGACCAGTTGACTGTGTTATATAAGGTTCTTAGTTGTGATGACCCGAGGAACTGATGGTGGTTTACAAACACTGGAAGATCCCACACACTGTTTCTTGCCTCGAGTCTACTTATTATACATTAATTGTACAGGAGAATGTTAAAACTCATGCGATATATTACAGTTGGTACACAGGTCAACTAACGCCACTCCTTCCTCAGCTGGATGTCACCGACGGGCGTCATATTCACCGTCGAGTACGTGGCCGACGAGCTGGGCTTCCGTGTCACCAAGTCCAACGCCGTCCCTCTCACCCATGGCGGCGAGGCGGCTGACGGTAACCAGGGATCTTTTGTGCCTCAGACCCACAATTCTTACCGGTACTTGTAGGAGGAGCTGTCGAGCGGCCGTCAGGATTCCCTTTCTCGTTGTTGTAGGGCTGACAGGACTCCTGACTCATACCAAGTATCATAGGATCCTCTGGTGAAAGCTGCCAAGACTTCTCCCACATCCTACATGAACTATTAGCCTCCTCAGGTCCTGACGTCATCTCTGACTGACATCGAACTGTATGGACGAGTGTGACGTCACTTCTGTCTTTAAATTACAGTATAGGAATGACTGTATTATTTTATGTTATTAATTAAATCATTATATTGTTTTGTTGACAATAATGATCCATTGTTTGTTTGTTGGAGTTTTTGTTAATATTTTCCGATCATTATACTTCACTGTTGACTTGTTTACTCACTATTTTTACAATAAAGTCTCGTAATGAAAACAGGTTTTGTGTACATCCGCTAGTCGTATAGGTATATGAAAATAGATCACACAAGACTACACATATTTACACGATTTAAGAAACAGTTAATAGCCAAGTACGGTGTATAAAGGCTGTGACGTCATCTGTAAGCAAAATAACACAAGATCAGTACCACACCACCACACCACACCCACACACCACACACCACCACACACCACCACACCACACCACACCATACCACACCATACCCCACTTGACGAAAACATTAACTCCTTCACTACGGGGACGCCACACCTAGAACACGACAATCACTGTTTTGGTAAATATGAGGAGATAAATGAATGATTCTACAAGTGTAATAACTCTCATATCTACAGAGAAAAACTGCCAGAAGTAATCTCTAAGTTGTAGTGATCTGAGCGAGAGGTAGACAGCGGTAAGATGCTGTGTGAAGCGGCCGTAGGTTGTTCATAGTCTGTCTTAGTATCCAGAGACAGACTTGATGATTCACTAAGATTGTCCTTTTGTGATATTGTCCTTTTGTGATATTGTCCTTTTGTGCTATTGTCCTTTTGCGATATTGTCCTTTTGTGAGATTGGCCTTTTGTGAGATTGTCCTTTTGTGAGATTGTCCTTTTGTGAGATTGGCCTTTTGTGAGATTGGCCTTTGTTATCTTAAGGACAACCAAATATTATCTATGTTAAGTTTAGATTTAATTAGAACTTACAGAGGTTAGTACTGATGGTTATACACTTAAGAATTTGCATTATATTTATCTAAACAATCGCTTATGTAGAGATTAATTAAAAATATTCAAGAAACTCAGAAATATAAAGAATTATCGTTATGACGCAGTTGAGGTCTTTCTTAGCACCAACTTCACCATCAACATATCTCGTTAATAACTCACAGTGCCATCTGGACAGTTCCTCGAGGTCAACTGACTAGATTTTGGTCATTTTTGAATCGGGGTCAAGGTCAGGGTCACAGTGGGGGGGTCAAGAGTCTCTGAGAAACATTTCCTTGTGGTCTCTGAGACACTTCCCACGGACTGCTCCCCCCACCCTCCCCCTCAGTGTGTTGCCAGGTGTAACATGGTGATTAAGTCTTTCCTGACCTGACCTTCTTCTCAGGACGCACCAGGTAACATCTTAATTACTGCTTGACCACGGAGATCTAGGTCACTGTTGATATTGCCAGGTGATAATGTCTCCAAGACGGTGGGAGACCTTTCTCTTCCGTCCTCATCGTCACGGGGAATTATATTGGTGCAAGGTGGTGTGGAAATATTCAGTGATTGGTCGTGACAGCGGTGGATAACTCACAAAAACAACAACAGACAAAACACAAAAAACAAAAACAAAAACGGCAGTGTGTGTGTCGCCATGTGTGGAGGTACACCGGGGGGGGGGGGGGTGGGGGGGGTGCCAAATATGGTCTTAGCATGACTCTAGCACAACCTCGCGTGACCTTGAATTGCCTCAGTAATAACATAAACCTGACCCCCCCACCCCCCCCCCCCCCGCTTAATGGCGTAACTGAACCTACACAATGGCGTGGACTCAGAACTAACCTTTGGAGATGAATTCAGTATATTTCAGTATCGTCCTTGAGCTGCCGTCTCTTACCTCAGGAATGACTGTGTGTACGTCAGTGGCTGGTCCAGATCACACTGTCCCCTTGGTGATCAGGAACTGTAGTCTTCTTCCTTCATTCGGTCATGCAAGAGTCTTTTCACTTTCTTCCTTCTTCTTCCTTCATTCGGTCATGCAAGTCTTTTCACTTTCTTCCTTCTTCTTCCTTCATTCGGTCATGCAAGAGTCTTTTCACTTTCTTCCTTCTTCTTCCTTCACTCGATCATGCATGAGTCTTTCCACTTCCCTCCCCTCCCTTGACCTTCTGCCTTACCTGACGTGACCAATGAATCATCTGCCAAGTGTAGTTTACGCGACTGTGGGAACGCTGGACCTAGACGACCCGACCCACACTTTCACCCACCACACGTGTAGAAGACCTCGCCGCTCTCTTGGGAAGGACGCAGCTCACACACACACACACGAGGACTATAAGGAAGTAGTTATTATACATGTGGAATTATTACTTGAAATGTGTGTGTGTGTGTGTGTGTGTGTGTGTGTGTGTGTGTGTGTGTTTCATAATGATAGTTATACTCCTAGCTTTAAAAAAACCCAAACAATCATACAGTATAACTTTACAACCTTAATAATAATAAACATTTAAAGTGAACCAACAAACAAGGCTATTCCTCCCTTGACATTCACAACTCACCATGAACAAGTAACGATACAACTAACTCACAACAAAAACAGTAACCACAAAAACTATTGCTTTACACTAGTTTCATGTTGAGAATTTCTGACATTACCCTGAGTGATTAAGGCAAGAGGTGTGATCTTGAACTATACCGGCGTTAACCAGTAGGCTATATCCTCCACGTCTGACTTACTACACTGTTTAAGAGGAGGTCAATGTCATCCTCTATTGAAACATCCCATCAGTAAGGATTGGTTAAAGGTATTAGTGATTTTGCGAGATAAGATTGAATGTGTGATGGTAGTACTGTGTGTTATGTGGTCAGATGTCGTTCACATAAGGTAAAATTTTGTTTGATTGATTGATAACTTTGCCATAATAAACAAACATGACCTTTCGTTCCATGACCTCGTGACGCCATAGACCAACACACACACACACACACACACACAAAACCCAAAACAATTGTGGTGATTTTTTTTATCTAGATCACCGCCTTCTACACTCCACTACCTACCCACAGAAGGGCTGACGAGGTATGATCTCTCAGGCGTGGTCGTCCTTACCCCTACAGTATGCTATATAAGACCAGCCAGGACTTTGATCAGTAGCAGTACCCGCCTTCACCTCCTACAGCACCTACAGCAGGCAGCTCCTCATTATAACTATTAAACCATCCTCCTTGCATCTCACCTCCACTATGAAATACACAGTAAGTGATGTATTGCGTTGGTAAATACGACAGTAATAAGTTATCATTATTATATATGACAATAACTTTACTAAACAATATTCGTGTCACCTAATGAGCTAAGTTTTATATTTCAGTGATAAATCTCATTAAACTGTCGTCGTAGTTGTTTTTCGTTTTCGTCGAAATTGTTATTGTTGTCGTTCATAAAATCAACCTTTTCAGTATTTTTCATCGGTTATATTTCAGTGTTTTCAGTCAGTCTACTTCACACCACATGACCCACCAGAAGCGAGTCGCTACCTTCTCTCACAACACCTTCCTACACTCTATCTGATTATCTGTGGCTTCTCTTGTTTATTTATTCCATTTTCCTTACTTCCTATACGCTCAAACAGCCCACCATCATCGTCTCTCTTTCTCTTTCATCTTCTATTGAGTCTTTTTGTTTATCTTGCTGTGTTTTCGGTCTTCCTTTCGTCAGGTAATGGTCGTCGTCCTCGCCTTGGTGGCTCTTGTGGTGGCTCGACCTGACTCTGTTTTAGACTTCGAGGGAGAGGACCATGAGCATGAGCAGGAGGGCGAGGCTGGCGAGGCAGTTGTGGGCTCCTACAGGTGAGTCTTAGGTCGAGGGTTCCTACAGGTGGGTTCTAGGTCGAGGGCTCCTACAGGTGAGTTCTAGGAAGAGCGCTCCTACAGGTGAGTCCTGGGTCTAGGGCTCCTACAGGCGAGTCTTAGTTCGAGGACTCCTACAGGCGAGTCTTAGGTCGATTAAATGAAATAAATAGACGATTTCCGAGTTGAATTTTGTAATATGAGGGAAAATTCAAAGAAAAATCTTACATATGTTAATGAATTAAAACCCACTAATAAATATCCTTTTTTAAGAGGAAGAAGACTAGACTAAAATACCGTCTGATTTTCTTGTTAAGGTCTAATATAGTCTTGAAAAATGTCCTAGTAACTGTTTAATGCAAAGAATATCAATCTAAAAAAAAATACTGTAAGGTTAGGTTGGGTTAGGTTAGGTTAGGTGATTTTTAAACATACGAAATCTTCAAGTACAGCCTCGTTCATGCCCCCAGCTGGACGTCTCCTGAAGGGGATGAATTCTACGTCAAGTACGAGGCTGACGATAAGGGCTACCGCATCCTAGAGTCCAACGCTGTCCCCATTAACGGTGAAGGAGTCGCTGCCGATGGTAACCAGGGAGCTTTTGGAGACGAAGAAGGCGAGGAGGAGGAAGGAGGAGCGGAGTAACTTACACATACCTGTAGGAGTCGTCGAAGAAGAGAGCAGGAGATGGAGGGGCAATGAACCTGGGAGTCCTTGTACTCTCCTGACCTAACCTAACCTAACCAAACCTCACCACCGAAGCTTAATATTGACCCCGACGTGTTATAATATCTCTATTATTTATTGTAATTTATGGTTCCTGTAAATAAATAAATGACTCACTGGAAACGTATTGTGTGTTTTACCCCTTAGTTGTCTGCCATACAATGTTTATTTAAGCTAATGTGTCTAGATAAACCGAAATTAACTGATGATTAACTGAAGTTCTCTACAAGCAACCAGGATCAACCAGAACTCACTTAATAAACCAACATTCACTTACACACACTTAAATACTACCACAGCTATGGAAAAAAAGTATGATAACAAAAGCAAACATTATACTTACAAGATAAACACCAGCCACTCTACTTGACAATCAGCAGAGAGAGAGAGAGAGAGAGAGTGTGTGTACCTAACAGTAGCCAGACAGACACTAACGTCACCTAGCGGCTCAACCCATAATATAGACCTGACTCCTCTTAAGTTACATGCCACTGACCAACACGTACCTTATCTTATTAATATAGTACTACCGGTCTATATATTACGAGTATTTCAGTTTAAACATCAATTAAATAACTATATATATAATACATCCCTAACTAAAACAATTCAGGAACACTAAATCACTGAACCACTGAATATTTTTTGACTCGTTTCGAAGCTTCACTCACCTGTTCGGGACTCTGACACACCGAATAATACATAAGGAAAATACACATACCAAGCTGCTTCATATTGCTTCATTCTCACACTACAGATAATCCAAAGCACCAACCTGCTATAGTACCTTCTTATACCTGTACCTGTATTTACCTGTATGTCCCTGTATCTACCTGTACCTGCTTTAATTACCTAGATCTACCTGTACCTGTAGTGTTACCTGCATCTTATTTTTTTCTTAATGATCTCGTTACTCTATGGAAAGTACAGGTGTATTGATGTTTGTAATTCAACTTTCTTCAAATGAGTCAATGTCTGTCATCCTGGGGCGTCGTGAGGTTAGAGATTAATGTTGACAGTTAATGAATGTTTGTCAAGCGAAGCAGAAAGATAAGACGTATCTAACTAGAGGGAAGAACTTGAATACCTGGGGCGTGATGGTGGTGGGGGTGGTGGTAGTGGTGGTAATGGTGGTGGTGGTGGTGTTCCCAGGTCACTATATAAGAGCAGTGAGGGGGATTCAATCTGCACTCTCACTCTCCCTACACCGACTGTTTCCTCATCCTCACCTCTCAAGTGTTGGCTGAGTCTTATATCTTACATCAAATTCCTTCCCCTCCTCCTATTCTTCTTCTTCCTATTATTCCTCTTCCTCATTCGCCTTCCTATCTTTCTCTTCTGCCTCACAGCGTCAACCGTCTCTCAGGTCTTGCGTCATCCTCTTGCGTCTCCTTCCGCGCCATGAAATCTTCCGTGAGTTATCAAGCCGAGTTGATGACTTAACATAAAACTCCCAACTTCAAAATAATTCACAATGAGTTACGTTAACACTAAAACTTACAAAAACGCACCGACTCTAAGTAAACTATACAATATATAACTGGCTAAAACAATACTAAAAAGCTAAATTAATTTCGTTATAAATACTTAGAATATACGTCCATTTAAGTATAAAAACAAAACAAAACACTATCAACGAACTCTACCTATGATTCTGAGAACACTTTGAGAGTTTTAATAGAATAATGATTAGTGATAGCTTTTGACGATGGACAGTTTTGATGTAGAGGTTAAAGATATGCCCTCTTCTTCCTCCCCTTGGCCAGGTTGTTGTGGCCATGGTGGTCATGGTGGCCCTCGCCGTCGCCCGCCCCGACCTCGTCCTCGACTTTAAAGGGGAGGAACAACAACAAACACAGACGGGCCAGAGCGGGAAGAGGGTCGAGGGCTCCTATAGGTGAGTCTTAGGTTAAAGGCTCCTCCTATAGGTGAGTCTTAGGTTAAAGGCTCCTCCTAAAGTGAGTCTTAGGTCGAAGGCTCCTACAGGTGAGTCTTCGGTCAAAGGCTCCTACAGGTGAGTCTTCGGTCAAAGGCTCCTCCTACAGGTGAGTCCTAGGTCGAGGGCTCCTACAGGTGAGTCCTAGGTCGAGGGCTCCTACAGGTGAGTCCTAGGTCGAGGGCTCCTACAGGTGAGTCCTAGGTCGAGGGCTCCTACAGGTGAGTCCTAGGTCGAGGGCTCCTACAGGTGAGTCCTAGGTCGAGGGCTCCTACAGGTGAGTAGATTGAACACTTCATCTAGAGTCTAATCCGCTTTTCTAACAAATATTTTTTTTGGCGGCTGAGCAACAAACGCCGATAAAGAACATATTTTACCCTTGTTCCAGCTGGACGTCTCCTGAAGGTTTGGACTTCTACGTCAAGTATGTGGCTGACGAGAATGGTTACCGCGTCGTGGAGTCCAATGCCGTCCCTGTCAGTTCCTGGGGGGGTGTCGCTGATGGAAACCAGGGATCCTTCAATAAAAAGAAGGATGGGGAAGGAGCCAAGTAACTTACGCAGAAGGCGGTGACGGAGACCCTGCAATAAGAGGAACCAGCTGAAAAATGTCCCCCACACCACACCACACTACACCACACCACGCCACACCACACCACACCACACCACACCACACTACACCACACTACACCACCTGAAGTAGTCAATATAACTTGTGATTCTTCTGACGTAGCGAGTGCTTGTCTTCTTCAGAGGACCTTTGTAATAGGCTGTTAAGATTCTGTTTATTATGAGCAATAAAGAAAATAAAAGTCTTATATCGATTTTTCTTCCACCAAACAATATTTAGATGTTGCTTAAAGTATTCCATATTTTTCTGTTTCTTTTTATAGTTCTTCACTAGAGATAGAGGCACGGTGGGGTGGGGTTGGGTGGGGTGGGGTGGGGTGGGGTGGGGTGGGATGGGTAGGGGGAAAATGGGGAAGATGGGGAAGGGAAGGTGGAGGGGTAAGGGGGAAGATGAAGAAAGGTGGGTGAAAAAAGGAGGAGGTAAATAAAGAAGGGAAGGTGAAAGAGGAAGGAGGAGATGAAGAAGACAGATTGAGAGAAGGAAAAACCAAAAATCTGTAATACATAGAAGAAAAACAAAACAAAAAAGAAAACTTATAACCAATATTCTTAATTAACCTTCTCATACCTATAACACCTTAACGTTACCTGTACAACAATGCTCATTTTTCAACCTAACCTAATCAGTTATTCATGAAATCGAGAAAAAACCCCAAAACTCTTATCTCTAACACACATTAATTTACTACTATTTAATATTATCATCTGGCGAATCATACACTTGTGGTAACTAACTGACCAACTGGACCCATCACCAAAAAACAAAACAAAAACATATAAAGTAGATATTGACAAAAGGGAATTTACCTCCAGACTTTTTTATAAGTCTTTTGTAATCCCATTAAGGCTAACGAACTTGGATTAGACTTTTTTAACTCATTCTCCCAATATCTCGACTTTTAAACACTATTTCACAACATATTGGGGAAAAAAATGTTGTGTAAGAGTTTTCAATGTGTGTTTTCTGTGAATTAAGTTATATGTGTGTATATGTGTTATGTGTGTATATGTGTTATGTGTGTATATGTGTTATGTGTGTATATGTGTTATGTGTGTATATGTATTATGTATATGTGTCACTTATGTTGAATGTCTGTACGTTTTTTTATCTTGTAGTTTCGTAAATTGTGTTAATCAGTTGTAAGAGGTCTTGTGTTTGTGGTTATATAGGATTACTGTGTTTATTATCTGTTGTCTTCTCTCACACACACACACACACTCACACACACACACCATGGCTAACAGATTTCCTTATTGACCGACGCCAGACTGTACGCTCCCGAGGGGCTGTCTCCACCTTTCCGTCACTCACCTGCGGCGTCCTTCAAGGCACTAGGATGGGGCCACTCTGCTTCCTCATCCTCATCAACGCTCCTGGAAATGATGTTGACGACTATACCTTTGGAGTCAGTGTTAACAACTCGGCTCCTGATTGAAGTACTCTCTACCACCACCAACCATGTCACCATCAACTATACCAAGACCATGGTTAAGCTCATCAACCTCTCCTCCGACCATGTCCCCACCTCCTCCCTCCAACACACTCCAGGTTGTGGACTCCATCAAGCTCCTCTGCGTCTATATATAATAAACTCGACTGGAGCCCACTCATCAGTACAACCGTCAAATGATCCTGCTATAGTCTCCGGATCCTCCGTCGCCTCAAGTCCCTCGGAGTTACCTAGTCTGAGTTCTTGAGTGTTTAAACATCATTCATACTTCCTGAGGTCACCTATGCCTCTACTCCCTCATGATCTTCCCTATACACTATACAACAAGGAGGCACTCAATATACTGACTCTTAATTGTCAGACTGGAACAAGTTACTACACCTCCTCCTCACCGTCTCCTGCTACCACCTCAGATCCCTCGTCTGTGAATTGCTGCTCGACACCACAACCGCATCCAGCCCATGAGACCACGTACTGATCACTATAAGATCAACCACCCAACCAGTGTTACAATCCTCGGCTCGTAAAAAACCTGTGTTCACTCCTTGCCGACCTCACTTTTGTACCTGAGCTGTGTTGAAATTCCTTGCTAAATTATCCTCTTACATGGCGTTATATATATACCACTTAAGTAATTTATGTAATTTCAGTAAGTATTTATTATTAGTAACAGCAGTAGTACACCAACCCCCCCCCCCCCCCCACACACACACAAGAAGACAACACCTTTACGACAAATATCTTGACTTTGAAAACAGCCAAGTGTAGGCGAGGAACATGGCCAGCTGATGCTATATTAGGACCAGTTCTATCCTGCCCCATTAAGTTCCCGGTGTTGACTTCCAGTTTCTGTTGACATTTAGCGAAAGTGGATCAGGAAAACAAGTACATCCTCGGGTCATAATTTAATATATATATTATTTTATATACAGGATTTGTTAAGTTATCCAAGAACATCGAGGACTACAGCCTCTCGGATAGGATAAGGAATATACAGGATACATATTCGTGTGTACGTATATATACAGGGAGCATATACACGTTGATTGGTTATACAGACACAGATCTAGATAAGTTAAGAGTCCATACAGCAATAAAGCCACAGTTTAGGAATACGTTTGTAGCAACAATGCATTAGGATAAAGCTTTGGGAGAGAGAGAGAGAGAGAGAGAGAGAGAGAGAGAGAGAGAGAGAGAGAGAGAGAGAGAGAGAGCTGGGTGAGGGATGGAGGGAGTTTATCATGCGGGTCACGGGGTCACCTCAACACGGCAGGAGGATGAAGCACCTCCTCAGCGGCCGTCTTCACCAGCTATCATCGTCGTCACTCTTGCTCACATTGTCCTCCACGTCGTTGGCATCATCCACTTCGTCGTCGACCTCGTCTGTGTTACCATCAACGTCGTCACTAACATCGTCGGGAGAAGATTTATCATCGTCAGCGTCATCGAGAACGTCGCTGACAGCATCATTGGGGCTGACATTATCATCAGTTTCGTTGGTTGTGTCAGCACTATCATCATCAACACTGTTGACATCATCTTCAACGCTGTTAGTATCAGCAACAGACAGACTGTTGTCGACATCTTCAACGCTGTTAGTATCAGCAACAGACAGGCTGTTGTCGACATCTTCAACGCTGTTAGTATCAGCAACAGACAGGCTGTTGTCGAAATCTTCAACGCTGTTAGTATCAGCAACAGACAGACTGTTGTCGACATCTTCAACGCTGTTAGTATCAGCAACAGACAGGCTGTTGTCGACATCTTCAACGCTGTTAGTATCAGCAACAGACAGGCTGTTGTCGACATCTTCAACGCTGTTAGTATCAGCAACAGACAGGCTGTTGTCGAAATCTTCAACGCTGTTAGTATCAGCAACAGACAGGCTGTTGTCGACATCTTCAACGCTGTTAGTATCAGCAACAGACAGGCTGTTGTCGACATCTTCAACGCTGTTAGTATCAGCAACAGACAGACTGTTGTCGACATCTTCAACGCTGTTAGTATCAGCAACAGACAGGCTGTTGTCGAAATCTTCAACGCTGTTAGTATCAGACAGACTGTTGTCGACATCTTCAACGCTGTTAGTATCAGCAACAGACAGACTGTTGTCGACATTTTCAACGCTGTTAGCATCAGACAGACTGTTGTCGACATTTTCAACGCTGTTAGCATCAGACAGACTGTTGTCGAAATCTTCAACGCTGTTAGTATCAGCAACAGACAGGCTGTTGTCGACATTTTCAACGCTGTTAGCATCAGACAGACTGTTGTCGACATCTTCAACGCTGTTAGTATCAGCAACATCAACGCCATCGCTGATAGCAGATAGATCTTCTGTGGAGTTCTCTTTGCTGTCCTCGAAGTAGAAAGAGCTGGTGCCGGTGAGCTGGGCGGGGGGCAGCCTGAGGGTCAGGTCACGCCGGTGTGGTTGGCTCAGGAACCATTGGCCAGCTGAGGCCAGAGCGACTACCTCCACCAGCAACACCAACACCTGGCGGGGGAAGCAAGAATTAGTCACGCTGGTATATACATATAGCTACAAGGAGAGATATTTGTTCCCTATTGGCCACAAAAAGATTACAATTTCTTCCTCCACTTCTCTTTCGTCCTCATAGAAAAAACAAAATAATTTAGCATTCCAGCGCCACATATCAGTCAGTTGTCAGGAGATGAAAGCAGCCACCACAACACCCACGATGCACTGTATATCCAGGTATCATTCTCACACACAGTCACTTGAGGGAGTTACTGGGTCAGGTGTTAAGAGATTCCATTTGAAAGGAATAATTTAACAACCAATTTCTGGCTCTCAGGATACGGTCGGTGAAGTAGTCTTTGAACACTAGAGTAGGAGTAATCACCAGGACTCTCATGACGGCGGCGACGACGGTGGTGAAGACGGCAGAGGGGGAGGGAGAGTGAGGACTGAGGAGACACGCCACTTGTGTTGGTCTTATACCCTGGTTAAGTGAGCGGCCTTGTGCCTCGCTGCCTGCCCCCCCACACAGCAAAACATGCACTTTACTACGTCAAAGATGTTACTTTTTCACATTGTTTTCACTGTTCTGCATGTTTGGCCTATGGCGTCTATCCATGCACTGGCCAAAACGGGATTCACCTTTAAACTTTCCCTCACTAAATGCCAATAGGAAGCATACAATAAATTTTGACTTCATCCTTATGGGGACAGGAACGTGACCACCAACTAACGCTATAATCACCCGTAACTACCTGTAAGCTATAATGAGTCACCTGAGTGTAGTAGATGTGAGTGTGTGTTGAGTGTGTTTAGTCGACTGCTGTATTGGACCCACATCTTGTATAATTTTTTAGTTTTTTCCTCCAGTCTACAGTAATTCCCCAACATTGACTAAATCAGGAATAAAAAATGACCCCAGTTACTGCCGTCCATATCCCGTTTTATGATTGAACTCGTAAATACTAAATAATCAGACGCTTAAAAAACATGACTAATCCAACGCGCTTTTACTCCTGATAATTTTACTGATTAAGCAACTCCCTGATAGTCCAGATAATCCTCGAATTAGCATCCTGTCCGCACTTGATCCTGCTAGCCATGGACACTGTTCAGGAAGGGGCTGCTAACCTCTCAATGTTGACCTTCATCTACTTCCGAAATTTCAATTATCGTTGATCTAATCTCTGTGTTGTTGCCTCAGTTGGTGTTTAAACCAGGTCAGGTTAGGGTTGTGGGTGCCAGTGCCACTTATGACACTTATCAAAATGAGGAGGTGTCACCACAAAAGTGACATCACAGATTATCATAAAATTATAAAATCACAATATTAGTCAAACAAAATATATGTCACCCTAACTAATTACTATATGAGTTTGATAAATCAGGCGTAGATGTCCAATGTCTTTTGAACACTGATCTGAACACTTCTCGTACCTGTGTTATGAATACGATACAGGTGAGAGCTGTGTTCGCGTCTGTGTGGTAAATCCTTAAAAATCCAACACACATTGAAAATTTTTTTCTTGTGTCATCAGAAAAAAAAGAAGACATTTAGAACATCACAATGGAGTGTTTTTTAAGAGGAGTCAAGCGAGATGGTATTAAGTCACAGAAAAATAACAGCTTCACTTAACCTTGTTATTCTGCGACATCAAAACCTTCAGAGAAAGACGTACAGTTGAGGATAAAAAAGTCACTTTCGCTTTCTTTAAGAGTTATTTATTCGCCGCTAGAACAAAGTACAAAGCAATATGGAAACATTGAAGCAGATGCACAAATAATTTAACTCATCACCGTCTCAAAGCACAACTGCTAATAATATATTACAAAATGTCAGACCAGGTGAGGGGCGAGTCAGGCGAAGAGTGGGTCTCTCACCAGCTGCCCCTCCTCACAGGACTTCTTTCTTCAGGGTCATTTAAGGAACTGCCGGAGGATGTCACTGCTTGGCCCCTCCCTCGCTCTCGTAGTCGACGAAGGAGCCCTGGTTACCGTCAGCTTTGGCGCCCCAGGAGCTGATGGGGACGGCGTTGGATTCCACGACGCGGTAACCGTGTTCGTCAGCCACATACTTGACGTAAAACTCCTCCCCTTCAGGAGACGTCCAGCTGGAACAAAGTAAGATTTACCTGCGTGTCTCATTTATCTACCTGTGTGTCTCATTTATCTACCTGTGTGTCTCATTTATATACCTGTGTGTCTCATTTATCTACCTGTGTGCCTCATTTATCTACCTGTGCGTCTCATTCATCTACCTGTGTGTCTCATTTATATACCTGTGTGTCTCATTTATCTACCTGTGTGTCTCATTTATCTACCTGTGTGTCTCATTTATCTACCTGTGTGTCTCATTTATCTACCTGTGTGTCTCATTTATCTACCTGTGTGTCTCATTTATCTACCTGTGTGTCTCATTTATCTACCTGTGTGTCTCATTAATCTTTGAGGAATTTCTCAGAGGTTTTTACTCTGATTCACCAACAACACAACACCAGTCTGTCTTCTCTGCTCAGTTCCTGTTAGACTGTCACACAGAACTAGAACAAGGTGTAGTCAACAATCTGACGACGTTTGGTAACAGTGAGTCTAAATTAGTTTGGGGAGGATTATAAGTTTAATGTTTGACTAACATGTAGGAGCCTTTGACCTAAGACTCACCGAAAGGAGTCCTCGACCTAAGACTCACCTGTAGGAGTCCTCGACCTAAGATTCACCTATAGGAGCCTTTGACCTAAGACTAACCTGTAGGAGTCCTCGACCTAAGACTAACCTGTAGGAGCCCTCGACTTAAGACTCACCTGTAGGAGCCCTCGACCTAAGACTCACCTGTAGGAGCCCTCGACCTTCTCGCCGAATTTGCCCGTCTGTGTTTGCTGCTGTTGGTCACCCTCAAAGTCAAGGATGGTGTCGGGGCGGGCGACAGTCAGCGCCACCATGGCCAACATAGCCACAACAACCTGGCCAAGGGGAGGAAACAGTCGCAAGTTAACCCGGATTAAATATTTATTAGGTGTTTGAGTCACAAGTGCTCCAAATGATTGTCTTCTCCACGTGGCTCGTATGATAATTGATTCGTCTTAATATGGCGCTACACCACAATATAATTATCACATTGAGTGGTAAATGATGAAGCTAAAAACAAGTTTCCTTTCCGCTAAGAAAAAAACAACAAATAAAATGAATTCCAGGCCTGGTTTACAGAGTTCACTAGGACAGTTGACCTTTGGTAAACTTACTTGGACACTGAGAAGAATGTAACACTAAACTCTGACTGATAAACCTAAATTAATAAATAAAGACATTCTTCGCGCCATTATAGCATTACTATAAGAATCTCTGGCATTCTTTTCACGTATTGTACATGTTTGGTGTTTCTAGGTCCGGGTTACAGAAGAGATGCGAGGAAATACCCAGCGTTACCCACCACCGTCCACCCATCTATACGAAGTGTTTGCTGTTGTGAGAGAAGCATCGTGGCCTAACGTAGTGTTCATTTTGTTACATCACACCTGCGTTGCACCTGCGTTACACCTGAGTCTCCCGCGTTGATGATTGGTTTACCTGAGTTATAGCTCCTGTATCGACTTTAACACACCTGTCATTAGTGCTAGTCTACTTCTATTAATGCGTCAAGTAACAGTAAATAGCAGCACTCATGTTGTTAATCCCATATAAAACAACCATTATTATTTAACCTGTTATACCTGTAATTTAAACCTGTAATCAATATGACTTAACGTTAATATGACTTTACTGTTATGCCCCTTAGAGTACAGTCACCCCCCCCCCTCCCCCAGAAACTATATCGTTATTTTATCCATATTTACAATTTGAAACCCTGAACGAAATGCTGCGATATATTCTTCAGTGCGTCGTTACACATTTATATCTACAGGAATTATAGTGAACTCTTTATTTAACGGACTATATGGAGAGGAAAGTCCGCTATATAATGTGTCAGTTATATGTGAAACCTCCATATAACGAATTAATATAGAGCTGAAAATCCTATATATCGAGGGTTTATTCCATGTGAAATTTCCATGTAGCGGAATATATATATATAGAGAAGTCCGCTATTGGGAGGATTTACTGTATTGGGTCATTTTGAAATTTTGGTAATTCTCTGAACGAAATTATTACCGGATAACGTAATTCCTATAATAGATAATTGTTTATATTAATACACTCGTACCTGTAGTCGACTGTACCAACCATTGGGAAACACTAGCACACTTGTACACGCACTCCAGAAAAGTACCATTTAGCGTGAGACAATATGACACAACGGACGAAGGATTTTGACAACCCTACCGAGACAAGAGGAGTCATAGTGTTCATTGTGAAACTCATCGACCCCCTCCGTGAAGATACTTTTTGGGGCGTATACAATGCTATAACATCACTGTACATTCCTATGACCATACTGTACACTGTTATGACTGTACTGTACACTCTAAAAAACATACTTAAATGAGGTTATCTTAAAGGTAACTAATTCAAACACACTGACTTAGTTCACTGCAACACAACATTACAAAGTCAAATTAATAAGCTCGTCACCATCTTGTTTACATCATAATAACAACAACAACTTACGTAGGTGTTCATGATGCTGAGGTGATGAAGAAAGACGAAGGACTGTCTAAGGACCTGAGAAGAGGAGACTGAGGAGGACTTTGGAGGATGACGTGAGACTCGGGTAATGTCGGCTCAGGAGGAGATGAGAGTGGAATGTGTGTACTGACCCAAACCCACACTGCTCTTATATAGTGACCTGAGAACACCAACACCATTACCACGCCTCACAGATCACGCCTCATCGTATAGGTCCTTCTACAGGTAGGTGATGGTCGTGTTTATGTGACCCAGCTTGAAATGTCAACCGTGAATGGTCATGAATCATTCCCACTCAATAGACTCGTGAGGTCAGTCATTAATTACGTTCTTGTGGCTGTTCTTAGGTTGGGGGGGGGGTGAGCGTGTCTGTGTGTCTATGTACTCGAGATAACAGTGAGTTGAGGTCCAAGGTGACTGACTGACTAACTGTCTTACAAGATGGCAGAGGGACACCTGAAGTCATGATGAAAACACATGTAAAATCAAATGAATAACTTTATTATTAAATCTTAGATAAATAGACAACAAAAAAAATTAGTGAATAAGTTATATATAACATCATAGAGTTTTTTACCTTCACAAGATTCCGCCATGGAAGACTTGGTTTGTCAGCGGAGGAAGGAAGCAAACTGTGTCACACCTCCACGATGCTCCTCTACCTTCAAACACAAATCTAAGCCAATAACAACTCGGAACTAAAACACTAGTGAATTCCCATTGGTTAATTGTCCACCAATGGGATGATAAATGACAGGCCTCAACAGATTAGGTAAACACAGTTAACACATTACGACTCCACTCAACCTTTCCATAACATTATACACTTATGCAAATTATTTTCTTTAATTATTCAAATATATAAATTCTTCAAAATGGTAGTCATCGAGTGTATGTGTGTGTATTGTATGAATGTGTGTATATATGTGTGTGTATACTGTATGAATGTGTATAGTGTATGTATTTGTGTGTGTCTCACTGCTCCAGATAATCACTACATTTCTATATGTCTCACAGGTAACATATGCCCCGAGAGCCTCCAAGGAGACGATGAGGCAATGAGACGAGAGAGTTTTTGTGTGTATGACCCTGCATGACCCCGATACCTGGTCAGCGTGGCGGGCCGAGGACGTCTCTACCTCAAGGGGGTCTGGGATGGCCGCGTCTTACTGACTTCTTCTTCTTCCTCTAAGTCCTCTTCCTCGTCCGCCTCCTCCTCCTCCTCCTCTTTCTCTTCCTCGTCCGCCTCCTCCTCCTCCTCCTCTTTCTCTTCCTCGTCCGCCTCCTTTTCCTAGTCTTCTTCGTTTCTTCGTTAATAGTGTGGGTGGAGAGAGAGAGAGAGAGAGAGAGAGAGAGAGAGAGAGAGAGAGAGAGAGAATTATCAATGCGTTTTATGTCACACGGGATTGAGTTACATAAAAGCGTAAGAGTAAAGGAAACTGCAGAAGGCCCCAGGTTAGGTTAGGTTAGGTTAGGTTAGGTTAGGTTAGGTAACGTGTCTGCGTCAGTTCATCAACAGGTCACCAGTTAGGTCGAGTGTATATTGTGACCTTTCTGATATAAATTCCCAGTTCATCCCCCTGTCTGTCTGTCTGTCTGTCTGTCTGTCTGTCTGTCTAAATATCTATCTATCTATCTAATCTATCTATCCAACTATCTAAACCAGACAATTGAAAGTAATCAATAATGACACTATCTAAGTTACTCTCCCGTGACCACCTGCCTGTAGAAGGACCTATGATGTGGGCGTGGTCTATGAGGCGTAGTGGTCATGGTGGTGTTACTATATAAGAGCCGTGATGGCCTGGGTCAGTACCACATCCCGCTGCCCTCACCTCCTCCTTCTACACCAGCTGCCTGACCTCTCAAGTGTTAGCTGAATCAAGCATCACTACCTCCTTCTCTACCTCCTCTTACCTCTCTCTCAGTTCCTCCTCTACCTCACAGCCTCAGCCATAGAGTCAAGCAACATCCACTTCTCTCAGATTTCTCAGCAGTTTTCGTTGGTCATCTCAGCATCATGAAGTTCTCTGTGAGTGGTCGTGTTATGTTCAGTCTCGTGTGGTGAGGGTCGGGTTGGTTATCACAGGTGTGTCTTAGTGGATCAAATTAATCTTGTTTACATTGTATTGCTTTTTGATTCGCCAGAAATTCTTTAAGGTTTTCAATGTACAGGACAGACGTTACAGTGTACAGTAAACATTAGGTGTGTCTAATAATATCAACAGTCTTACTAATCAATGTTTAAGTTGGATTAATCAGAAGGGAAAAAATAACAATTCAATAGCACGTGATGAATAACGTCAAGGGCTGTCAGAGTGATTACTACACCACGTGAGTAAGGGAGAAGGACTTAGTGACCTAACACACACACTCAAAAGTCAGATATTTTTTCTCCCAGTTTCATGTTGGACGCTTGAGCAGTCTGTTCCCAAAGGTCAACAGTCAGTGTGTAATGAACAACTCTGACATCTGTGTTATTTCTGTCAGAGGGAAACAGTATTGTGTGATGGTAGGCTGTTATTAGTGTGTCCAAAACTTTTTTTCATAATTTTTTCTTGTGAAGTAAATTTCAAAATGTGATTTCCAATTAAACGATATTTAGAAATCGTTTTGGAATGTAACAATGGGTTTTGTTTTTTTTAAACCGAAGTTGACGTGCGACTGTTTCCTCCCCTTGGCCAGGTTGTTGTGGCTATGTTGGCCATGCTGGCGCTGACTGTCGCCCGCCCCGACACCATCCTTGACTTTGAGGGTGACCAACAGCAGCAAACACAGACGGGCAAAGGCGGCGAGAAGGTCGAGGGCTCCTACAGGTGAGTCTTAGGTCGAGGCTTCTGCAGGTGAGTCTTAGGTCGAGGTCTCCTACAGGTGAGTCTTAAGTCGAGGTCTCCTACAGGTGAGTCTTAGGTCGAGGGCTCCTGCAGGTGGGTCTTAGATCGAGGGCTCCTACAGGTGAGTCTTAGGTAGAGGGCTCCTACAGGTAAGTCTTTGGACGAGGGCTCCTGCAAGCAAGTATTCGGTCAAAGGCTCTTACAGGTGAGTCTTAGGTCAAAGGCTCCTATAGGTGAATCTTAGGTCGAGGACTCCTACAGGTGAGTCTTAGGTCAAAGGCTCCTATAGGTGAATCTTAGGTCGAGGACTCCTACAGGTGAGTCTTAGGTCAAAGGCTCCTACAGGTTAGTCAAACATTAAACTTATAATCCTCCCCAAACTAATTTAGACTCACTGTTACCAAACGTCGTCAGATTGTTGACTACACCTTGTTCTAGTTCTGTGTGACAGTCTAACAGGAACTGAGCAGAGAAGACAGACTGGTGTTGTGTTGTTGGTGAATCAGAGGAAAAACCTTTGAGAAATTCCTCAAAGATTAATGAGACACACAGGTAGATAAATGAGACACACAGGTAGATAAATGAGACACACAGGTAGATAAATGAGACTCACAGGTAGATATATGAGACACACAGGTAGATAAATGAGACACACAGGTAGATAAATGAGACACACAGGTAGATAAATGAGACACACAGGTAGATAAATGAGACACACAGGTAGATAAATGAGACACAGGTAGATAAATGAGACACACAGATAGATAAATGAGACACACAGGTAGATAAATGAGACACGCAGGTAAATCTTACTTTGTTCCAGCTGGACGTCTCCTGAAGGGGAGGAGTTTTACGTCAAGTATGTGGCTGACGAATACGGTTACCGCGTGGTGGAGTCCAACGCCGTCCCCATCAGCTCCTGGGGCGCCAAAGCTGACGGTAACCAGGGCTCCTTCGTCGACTACGAGAGCGAGGGAGGGGCCAAGCAGTGACGTCCTCCGGCAGTTCCTTAAATGACCCTGAAGAAGGAAGTCCTGTGAGGAGGGGCAGCTGGTGAGAGACCCACTCTTCGCCTGACTCGCCCCCCACCTGGTCTGACATTTTGTAATATATTATTAGCAGTTGTGCTTTGAGACGGTGATGAGTTAAATTATTTGTGCATCTGCTTCAGTGTTTCCATATTGCTTTGTACTTTGTTCTAGCGGCGAATAAATAACTCTTGAAGAACATAAAATAGTGTTGTGTCTTTGTGTTTCCAAATTCCCGAATGCTTATCTGCCATTTGGGGTGATATTATCCTCGTGTTCATTGTTCAGGTGTTCACGTACTGTACCTAGGCTATAAATTATCTCCGTGACTAAACTCTCCTATTGGTGAACTTTCCTTATGGATTCAAACCTGATCATTATCTCCTATTTCGAATTTATTTTGTTTCTGAAGAAGAGGACTCAATGGTGGAGTATTAGTAGTGCTTAGTTTGTGCTCTGAGACTCAAGTGTTTTGTTCCAATAGTGTTAGGGGTAGGTTTACCATATAGTTCTTTTAAAACAGGCAAAACAAACCCAGCTAATTTAATGATCTTGGAAGAGTTTTTATTTTAGTTGTATAAGGTTAAATAGGTTAGGTCAGGTTAGGATAAGTTAGGTTAGAATAGGTTAGGTTAGATTAGGTTAAGTTAGGTTAAGTTAGGTCAAGTTCTCTCCCGAATTTGGAGGTAATAAACAAGATTAAATATACAAGACACTTCAATCAAGGTAGTAATTCAGTCAGGTGTATAAACAATCATCTTACCTGTACCACGACACCTGAATGTTGATCCATAACGAGACACAATGTTTTTTAATTAAGGACACATCTTTTCTATATTTTCTGGTATAAATTATGTCAAGAGAATTAATGAATGAGTTTATCTGTTCTTGACGTACATCTTAGAGGGAAAATTAATACATTACGTGATATATTTACTAGATATATTTAATGTACACAGGTAAATTAGGTAAAACAGGTGAAAATTACTAATTAGGATTTATTCACCAGGTGTGTGTGTATGTGTAATGAATGACATGTAACTTGTCTGTTTGTCCTTGGTGGTAAGGACAGTTAAGTGGGAGGAGTCACGTCCCTCTCTCTCCCTCCCGGACCTTCACCTGATCTCTCTCGTTCGCCGTTAACCCTTTCAAGTGGCAGAAATGAGGGTCAGGTTCTCAAAGGTCATTACGTTAGTTTTTTCCCCTCCCCCCCCCCAGGTAGGTTAAGTGGAAAAGCATCTGGTTGACGCAAGTTACGGATATAGATCACTGAGTCAGATAGGTCGTCACTTATCCGGCACCAGAGAAAATAAGGTAAGGGGCTTTGGGATAATACTTCCTGAAATGATATAACGGTGACCCAGGGAGGTGGGGTGAAGGGCTGAGAGAGAGAGAGAGAGAAAGAGAGAGAGAGAGAGAGAGAAAGAGAGAGAAAGAGAGAGAGAGAGAGAGAGAGAGAGAGAGAGAGAGAGAGAGAGAGAGAGAGAGAGAGAGAGAGACTTTTATCTAACTGATGTCATAGAAATTTCGGTCGACTTTGCCCCTCAGACACTACCGAAAAGTTCTCTCATTTTAACGTATGAGGAGAAAATTTTACACTTACATCTTAGCGAACCCTAATCCACGGCTTCACTCTTCTCCTGAAGTTACTGCCTCCGTCAACTACTACTTCATCGCCTCTGACGGGTCTCCTGGTGGTGGTGGAGCCTTTATCATTCATTCTGATGGGAAAGACAAAAGTTATGAGATTTTAAGCCTTGATTACCCGTTGGGGCCCTTAAGTGTGACTCAACGGTACACACACACACACACACACACACACACACGTTCTCTCCCCTTCCTACTCCACATATCAAGAAGCGCTCAACACACTGACCCTTTCGACTCTCACTGACCATCACCACGACCTCATCTGCAAATTTGGCAAGAAGCTTCTACACCATCCCCGACACCGGCTCCTACTACCACTTGAGATCCCTTGTCCGAGAATTGCTGAGCGGCACCACAACCGCATCCAGCCCATACGTGCACGAACTGATCGCTATAAGAACAGCCCAGTCCCAACCATTGTAAAAATTATCAATAACTTGTAATAAATCAGTGTATTCACTCCCAGTAAACACTGCTCCTTACACTGTCACTATGTTGAAATGAACTGTAGTTTGAGCTTTTCCTCATCTAGTTATTATATGTCTTATTTATGTCACTTATGTTACTTGTATATTATTTGTAATTCGTAACCCATTCCCCAAATATGTAACTGTATATTTTCAGCCTTCTGGCTGCCAAGCTCTTTCAATAAACCGTTAATTATTATTATTATTATTATTATTTACACACACAGACACAGACACAGACACACACACACACACACACACACACACACACACACACACACAGAAATGGAAAAGAGAGGAGGGCGACAGGATACATATACTTCTTGTGTGTTTCTGTGTGAATGTTAAGGTGAGTTAATCCACACAAAAAGTAAGACAATATCTTCTGTTCCTCCTTTGTGTTACTATAATGAGTAGTGGAGAATGTGGAGCAAGATGATGTTCACTGGAAATTGATGAGTCACCATGACGTTGATAAAACTACAGACAAACAGACAGACAGACACATCATCAATCACCCTCGACACAGTAACCAACACCCACCCTTTAAAGGAATCCTCAAGGACGATCTAAATCACCCTCAATAAAGTACTAACACCGTCACCACAACTGCCCACCACCTAAACACCTCATTAACAGTTACACCTGAACCCAAGACGATACTTACAAAACCAGTTGTAGAATAATGTTAAAAAACAGTCCCTCATAAAACCCACTGACCATGATAATCCTGCCCGTGCTCCTGTCTACTTTTTATTACATTGATACCTTAACTAACGCCTATTTAGCGTACACGACAGGTGGCATAGGTACTTAATTCGAATGGCTAATGATAAAAAATTTTACCCCAAATTCCAGTTCACTTGATAATGTGGTAAAAAGAATTAAATGGTTTAAATAAGATTCCTGTACCTGAATTGAATGTGAAGTACTTTGAGGTTATTAAATCATCATTGTATAGAGTCTTAAGGAGTGTAGGACCTAGGGGGAAGGGGGTAGGAGATGGGTTCTTTCTGTAGTAAACCCGAGGATTGAACTTATATGAAAGGTCAGGAAGAGACGTTAATTTGGGTACGTCTGAGAAATTATGTTTTGTTGGTGTGTATGTGTGGAGGGGGTGGGGAGGGGGGGGAGAGGGGCGGGCAGGTGTGGGGGGGTGGGGAGGGGGAGGAGAGGGGCGGGCAGGCGGGCAGGCTCGCAAGGTCGCTCTCTGTCCCGGTTATAAGACCCTCACTGGCAGTAGATCGACCCATTCCTCCTACTCCTCCATCACCGTCAGCGTCACCGCCATGAGAGTCCTGCTGGTGATTATTTTTTGGTATTGTACTTACACCTCCATCAAACCTCCACAACCTCCACAACCTCCATCACACCTCCATCAAACCTCCACAACCTCCACAACCTCCATCACACCTCCATCAAACCTCCACAACCTCCACAACCTCCATCACACCTCCATCACACCACCACAACCTCAAACCTCCACAACCTCCACAACCTAACACCTCCACAACCTCCACAACCTCACACCTCCACAACCTCACACCAAGACAACCTCACACCTCCACAACCTCCATCACGCCTCCATCACACCACCACAACCTCACACCTCCACAACCTCCATCACGCCTCCATCACACCACCACAACCTCACACCTCCACAACCTCCACAACCTCACACCAAGGCAACCTCACACCTCCACAACCTCACACCTCCACAACCTCACACCTCCACAACCTCACACCTCCACAACCTCACACCAAGGCAACCTCACACCTCCACAACCTCACACCAAGGCAACCTCACACCTCCACAACCTCCATCACACCTCCATCACACCTCCACAACCTCACATCAAGACAACCTCACACCTCCACAACCTCACACCTCCACAACCTCACACTTCCACAACCTCACACCTCCACAGCCTCACACCAAGACAACCTCACACCTCCACAACCTCACACCAAGACAACCTCACACCTCCACAACCTCACACCTCCACAACCTTACACCTCCACAACCTCACACCTCCACAACCTCACACCTCCACAACCTCACACCTCCACAACCTCACACCTCCACAACCTCACACCTCCACAACCTCACACCTCCATAACCTTACACCTCCACAACCTCACACCTCCATAACCTTACACCTCCACAACCTCACACCTCCACAACCTCACACCTCCATCACACCTCCACAACCTCACACCTCCACAACCTCACACCTCCATCACACCTCCACAACCTCACACCACCACAACCTTACACCTCCACAACCTCACACCTCCAACACACCTCCACAACCTCACACCTCCACAACCTCACACCTCCCCAACCTCACACCACCACAACCTCACACCTCCACAACCTCACACCTCCACAACCTCACACCAAGACAACCTCACACCTCCAACACACCTCCACTACCTCACACAATAAATTCTCTGTATAGCTCAGCGGCTGGCAGATCTACCTCGCAAACCAAGAATCCCGGGTGGTCGATCCCTGGACGCAGTGAATGATTGTAGCCCCTCTTCGTACAGCTGAGAATCTTCGGTCTTGGGTCTGTGTGTTCGTGTGTCTGTTCTGTGTGTTCGTGTGTCTGTTCTGTGTGTTCGTGTGTCTGTTCTGTGTGTTCGTGTATCTGTCTTGTGTGTTCGTGTGTCTGTTCTGTGTGTTCGTGTGTCTGTTCTGTGTGTTCGTGTTTCTGTTCTATGTGTTCGTGTATCTGTTTTGTGTGTTCGTGTGTCTGTTCTGTGTGTTCGTGTTTCTGTTCTGTGTGTTCGTGTGTCTGTCTGTGAATACGGTGTAGGTAGGTGGGCGAGTCCCTTCTATCAGGGAGTTACGGCCGTTTTCTGTCTCATTGTACAGTACAGGTGCGTGTGTGTGTGTGTGTGTGAGACCCAACAAGATCCCAGACGAGTGAGATGGAGAGAATATTATCTCCTTATTTCTTCTTGTTTAATGGTGTTCGATCCTGTTTAATGGTGTTCGATCCTGTTTAATGGTGTTCGACCCTGTTTAATGGTGTTTTATCCTGTTTAATGGTGTTCGATCCTGTTTAATGGTGTTCGATCCTGTTTAATGGTGTTCGATCCTGCTTAATGGTGATCACAGCAACAGGACCATAACACAAACATAACTTGTGTCAGTAACTTGAAGACCTACATACCAATGATCTCTCTCTCTCTCTCTCTCTCTCTCTCTCTCCCCGTTAATATGTCTGTCCACCCATCTTACTAATTCTTTCATCACACACATATAACCTGTCGAACCTAACCTAACCTAACCTAACCATAATTTTATACCTGTTAATTAAAATGCCAGTTTCAGTTTACTCCTTCCATCTACCTGAGTTCACATACCTGTTTATTTAATGAATGACTGTACCTACTTCGTGTTCTCCTCCTACAGGTATTAGTAATGGTGGCTGCTGTGGCTGTGGCCGTCACTAATGGCTGGTACCTGGTGAGATCGAACCCAAATCATCAAGTCGCCCCTGGCAGCGACCATTTCCGCTATCTGACCTCAAACACCATCTCCTTCGACAGCAACAGCGATGAGAGTTACTCCAATGAAAGTAATGATAGTGATGATGATGATGATGATGATGATGATTTTTGATATATTTGACGTTTCGGAAGTGTTGGATCTTAGAGTACCTTTTGCACTTCGGCTCTGACCCTCCCGCTTCAAGTGACGCCCCGTAGATGTACTCTGCCATAACTACCTGACCACCGACTACTCACCTGTGTGCCATAAGTTATCACAGTGTCAAACTTGTAAATAAACAAGTCTCTTAAATCTAGTGAATGTCTGGAAGCCTCTAATAATCTGTCTCATTTATTGTGTTCTTGGTTTATTGACACACTGTAAACGTCGTCTTCTTGACACACACACACACACACACACACATGCTCAATCAATTCCTGCCGTCCTTAACAACCTTGTGAGTTAATTGGCTGTTCGTGGTCGAGTGACTTCAATATTTAATACCATAAAAAAAAACACTTCTTATCAAATTATGCTTTACACAAGAAAAACCAAAACAAAAATAATTTAACTAAACTAACCACTGAGTCATTAACCAACTAACACTCAATCACCTTTACAAACTACACGTAACAAGTGGTTAGTTAACTCTTAAATAGTCGTACATTAATACCTTAAGTCCATGTATAAAATGTTTTGTGTCTAACTAAACCAGTTTTCAATATACCTGACTTGGTTTAGGTTTATCAGACGATAGATTCTATTACTAATGACAACACCTGAGTGACGTAGTGTACTGGCCTCACCTACGTCAATCAATGTACTAATTAAAACACCTGTATCTCACCTTGTCTCATTGATTATCTTTCTCATAGACTTGCAGAACATATTGACTCTGAGATCAATGTGACTAAGCATAGAAGGAAGTTTTGTAGGAAGAAGATGAATGGTAAAGGACTAAAGAATATTAATAGTGATTTTATCTTTTTTGTTTGTATATATGTATCCATGCATTAAAAACAACATAAATATTATAACAAATTCTTTTATTTCATAGTCATATATTAGATGAAATACATAAGGTACTGTATTAACTGTATGAAGGTATACATGCATGTTGTATTAATGTTTGTGTAATGTTAATAAAACTAACGAGTATAAAAACAGTGTTAAAAATTAGAGGGAGAGAGGGGAGGAGGCGCTTGGCAATACTGCACAGATAGACTTGGGGTCCTGACTTTAATTTACTTCCCGATTTTTAACATTTGCATAGTTGCCTCGGGGTGTTGCCTGACAGAAAGGGACATAAACATGTCTATTGAGGTGGTTTATTTGTGCCTTAGAAGGGAATGTTTCAAGGGCCAAAGTCGCCAGCTTGGAGAGGCCGGGATACGCCTGTGATGGTGGGCTGCGGTTCAGTGACAGTGTTGGCCGCGGGGTAGGAGGGAAAGAGCTTATCTCCTCTGAGCATCACTGTTTCTGGTGTAAGTTACACTTTCTGATTATTTGAAGGAGCTCCTCTCCCCCTGGCTGCCGCTTACTTAGGTTCTCGAGGTGATATTTCAGCGAGCTAGGTCCTCCTCCTCCTCCTCCTCCTCTTTCTATATTTTTGTGGCGAGGTATCACCTGGGGCCATCAAGCACCTGGGAGTTATTGTGGTAGTGGCGGCTGGCGCTTCACAGGTGCGACAACACACTGTACACGGTAGTCTGCCCTCAGGAGTCGAGCCCAACAGAAAACGAGATATTTGAGCTTTGGCAGAGCACCGCTGCTGCTGCTGCAACTTGGTTGACAAAAATTGCAAAAACTGCAAAGGCGTGGCGCGCGGGGGTATGGGAGCTAATGTAGGGCGGTGTTTATGCAAATTAAGAACAAATTAGCGGGCTGTTTGGCTCCGGCGCCCACCCCTTTGGCGCCGAGGTGACAGAGGCGACAGTGGCAGAGGGAAGTAGCGAGAGATGAGTGAGTGGAGGAGGTAAGTCGAGGGAGGGAGTGTCCGACATTAACACAGCCTCACACGACACCTCGCTCGCCTTCAACACACATGTTTTTACACTTTCCTCCTCCTCCTTCCCCTCCTCCCCCTCCTTCTTCCCGTTAACACAATTACATTCTTAATATGGGACACAAAAGGAAATAAAAAGTAATCGTAGATGACTTATAGGAGCTTGTTTTTGGTAGATGCTCGAGGGAGGAGCCTGGCCATCCCGTCACATCCCCGTGTGATGGAGGCGAGGTGCTCTTCGTCTGGCTGGTGACAGGAGGAAGTGTGTGTGTGTGTGTGTGTGTGTGTGTGTGTGTGTGTGTGTGTGTCTTGTAGGTGTAATAACTTATATATTAGTCTGTGAGGAATAACTACTTCTTACATAGTCGAGAAAGAGGTGATGGGATACGTACATATACACACACAAACATGAATGTCCAATAGAGCGATCGTAAGTCAAGCAGAAGGACAACCGTTGTTTAACATAGTCATCAATTAGCTAGAAAGAACTACACAGCCCCCCCCCCCTCTCTCTCTCTCTCTCTCTCTCTCTCTTTCTCTCTCTCTTGGAGGAGGACGCCATCTTGAGACCCCAACAACATCACTCACCCTCCTGCATGTGACAGCTGCACCGCCATCTTGTCACATGACTCCACCCAGATTCACATTAGACAACACCATTCCGCTGCCCTGCCACCCAACTGCCCCGTCACCCACTGTTCCGACACCCACTGCCCCGTCACCCACTGTTCCGACACCCACTGCCCCGACACCCGAAGCAGCACACACACACACACACACCCCTGCCACAGACCACACATACTCAGTTTGTGTTGTCATACTTCGTGTCATCACCTCCACACTGCTACTGAGTTACTGAGTGTGTCTGTCTGTATATATATTGACCATTACAAGAGACAGACTAATACAGACAAGACAAAACATTCTAGATCTTTCGAAATTAAATCAGATAATTCTATACCTTTGTCTTGTCTAGCAGTGAGTGTACATATGTTGAAGACCCTGTGTATAATGTTAAAACTAATGTTGAATGTTTCCTCTGTGTGTTTATTTTTTTACCTAGATCAAACATTCAGGTTCATTTATATATAAGTTTGTCTTACGAACTTTAGAGATTTTGAACCTATGTCATTATGGATACTCGGATGACTTAGATTAAAAAGGTGAGTATTAAATTTTGTCTCTGATATTAACTCTTTGAGGACGAAAGGCATATACTATCGTCCTCAAAGGGTTAGATCTTCGTCCTCAAAGGGTTAAACTATCGTCCTCAAAGGGTTAAACTATCGTCCTCAAAGGATTAGATCATCGTCCTCAAAGGGTTAAACTATCGTCCTCAAAGGGTTAGATCATCGTCCTCAAAGGGTTAAACTATCGTCCTCAAAGGGTTAAAACACTAAAGACCTTTCCCATTTTTTAATAATGTCAGGTAGATCAATAAGAGAAATTCCTAATAATACTCACTATAAACTTTATTATATGATATGTAAATAAACTCTTATAATTCACCTGTAGTATTGCTGTGTTATGACGATACCATATAAACCTTGTGGCCGAGGATGATAAGAGTGGAGGTGCTGACCCCTACTTCACTCCTTCCTACTCCTCCTCCCCCTCCTACCCCTACTCCTACTCCTCGCCTCCTTATGGTACCTTGACATCATCAGTTTCGACTACTTCAGGCGTTGTTCTCGACGACGCGGTATCCTAAGTGGTCGGCGACGTACTTGATCTCGTGCTCGCTACCGTCGGGCGCTACCCACGAGTACTCGCCCTTGACGACCGTGCCTGGGACGCCCTCCTGCTCGTGCTCCATGTCGGCCTCGTCGATGTCAATGATGTCTGAATGAAGGGCGGCGGCCATGGCTACCACGCCCAACACAACCATCATCTGTAACAACAACAACAATAAGTTAATGACTGGCTTCATTATTAAAGGTCATAGACACATAACAGAACACAGTCATCAGGGCAGGACAGACTCTCGCTTCTGGAGACACACGAGTTTCTCCTCCACCCACCGACGAGTGTCCGTTTTCTGTAATCCATCATAGTGCTACAATACTGTGTCTGTCAGTGATCAAGGACTCACTGAGCCCTTGTAGGAGTATCTCCAGTTATTACCAGAAACATTGAACATAACACCTTGAAACATCCTGACCCAGAATTGTAAGTTATCAGAACAGGATCTAAGATATAAATAAGATATCGTAAAATATAGCAAAGATATATTTCAAACGTATTCCTCAAGTATATTAACTATACAATTAAACTCAAGAAAATTTTAGTTATCATAAGAAACTATCTGATATATTATAGACACCTTAAGATATAATTAGAATTTGCTTGAAAGGTAAGTTAGATGACGGAAGCTACAGGGAGTATAAGTTCCAGTTCCCAGCCATATATCTTAAGGTGTAAGGTGAATATTATAAGGTATATTGAGAATAACTTAAATAAAACTTATGTGGTGTAAACAATGATAAGTTTGAGGCATAAACTAAATATTATGTGAGTGAGGGAGGGAGGGGGCGAGTGAGTGGTCTAATGGTTAACTTGCTCGCCTCGTAAGCGAGTGGACTCGGGTTCGATTCCCAGGCAGGGTGAAACTATGGGCAAGTTTCTTTACGCCATTTGCCTCTGTCTACCTGGACGTTAATCTATTTGCGGATCGTGTTCTGGGGTAATGGTTAACCAGTGCAGTTGGCGAGTTGTCCGGTCTTCTCGGACTATTCCTTGATACTGGGCCATGCAGCTCGTTAACTTAGGGTGTAGTTGTTGTGTTGGCGACAGCTTCTACACCTTAAACAAATTCAAGCCTAGGTGGCCTTTGGGCCGGTCATCCTCGTTACACGAGGGGCAACCATTATTGTGTGAGATAAGTGAGTAAGATTACATACCAACAGGACCTTCATGATGAGTCAACAGACAATGGGTGACGGTGGTGAAGCTGTACGTGTGAGGGAGAGCAGGAGGTGAGTGATATGTGTCATGAGTCCTGACTCATTATATACAAAACTGAAAGGTAGGAGGGGGAAGGGAGGGAAGGGAAGAGGGACCAAGGGAGGAGGGACATTGGAGGGGGAGATACGCCCTGCCCCACCCCACCCCACCCCCACTACCTCTACTTGGTAACACATTCATATGCATTGTTTTTGTTGACATATATAATAAACAGCCTGTCAACACTCACCAGACAAGAGGCCTTCACTTCAACCCGATCGAGGGAGGAGTGAGCACTTAGACACCTTGAGTGAGTTGGTCAGTGTTGGGGGGAGGGGGGGGGGAGGGGGGAGGGGGGGGGGAGGGGGGAGGGGGAGGGGGGTGTATTGTGGGTAAATGGTCGGAATTTGAGAGTGTCTTTATTTTGTTTAGCGTGTTTGATATCGTGAAACCTCTACTTAACGGACTATAATGGGGAGGGAAATCCGTTATATCGAGGGATCCTTAGATGTAAAACTTCCATCTAATGAAAGTCCGGTATATCGAGGTTCCGGTATATGGAGGTCCGGTATATGAACAGAGAGAGAAAGGAAAGAAAACAAGAAAGAATTATTGTTTATTTTTCATCTTCTTTCTCTATCATTATTCTATCTTTAACTCCTCTAATTTGCATTTGTAAACAACAGGTGACGAAGATGTAAACATGACACACCTGGTTGGCCTAAATGACTTGGCCTCGTGATCATGCAGGTGACAATATCCTCCAGGACTGAAAGATACTTGAAGGATCTCTCAAGGCGTCCTCCAACGTTCCTCACCCTCCCAGGCCAGCGATAACATGACCCTGAACTAAGAAAAGGATCCCTAAGGAAACAAGAGAGAGAAAGAAGGCAAAGAGAGAGGGAGAGAGAGTGGGAGAGAGAGAGAGGGAGAGAGAGGGATAGAGGATAGCTTGACACGAAGGAAGAGGGGACGAAAAGAAAGGCGAGTGGAAAGGAAAGGGGAAAGGAGGAGACAGGAAAAGACAGAGAGGGAGAGAGGGAGGAAGGGAGGAGGAAGAGAAGAAGGGAGGGAGGAAGGGAGGAGAGAGGGAGCGGAAAGAAGGAGGGACAGAGGAACACCTGGCCGTGTGGAAGGGCGAGGTGTCGGGACGGGCGCCAGGTGCAACACATTAAACAACCATCCATCAACGTTACACCACAACTAATGGTAGTCACGCTGTCAAAGGTTTTGTACACCGCCGCGTAACACTATCGAGCTCTCGGCGTTGACCTGAGTGACATATGAACAACAAAGTGTGAATTTTGAAACACAATATGTGATGTTACAGGTGTTAGGTGTGTTAGGAGGGGGGAGGGGCTAATTTTAAAGAGGTGTTGTGTTGTCGTGTGGGGTCCTGGGAGGGAGGGAAGGTGGGTGAAGTAAGTGAGTCTTATACACGGTTCCTAGAAGAGGTGGTATATATTTTGCTGCTCACAGACATACGTACTGCTGATGAATTCACTGAACCACCACACACATCCTCGTAAACATGTCCGTACACAAATGTATTTACGGCACTGTAGATTATGTGTCTTTTATACCCGTGATGTATGAGGCTTTTGTTTTATTTACATCGTATGGCTGGCCGGTGTATATTTGTGGTCAATCTTCTTCTTCTTCTTATTCATTATTATTATTATTATTACACAGATCTAAAGAAGACCACATACTGTACGCATTGAATATATATATAAAGATGAACGCTTGTAAACACACACACACACGCCTATACTAATCACCTGTTACCGTCTTAATTAACATGTAGATTAAATAATGAGCAGTGTACTTCCATCTATATTCTGGACCCCGCCACCTGTGATTTCAGAAGTCAATTTACACATGTAGGAAAAAAACAAAACACACACACCTTTACCACACCGTCGACACCACTGCATCACCACATCATCGTACCATTACACTATCACATTACACCATCACACACCACAACATTATTAACCACTGTACCATCATAACCACCACCCAACCATACCACCACACCACCACACCCTTCACACCATATAGCAAAAAACCCTCATCTTCGAAACTACTCCATCTGACAGGTGAGCAATGACAGGTGAGACGACTGATTACTGTGGGAATGACCGCCACAACGACAGGTAAGTGATCAAGCAAGATACCTGAGACAGAATATTTGGCCGGGCTGTTGAGATGATGGATGTTGAGCACTGCAATATAACACACGTTCATTTTTCTTTAACTCTCCTTCAATGATGTTTGCCATAACGGAGCTGTCAAGTGTTGCTGTGTGAGTGTTGGTGAGTGACTGTAGGACAAGGGAGGGGAGTTAGTGTTCGTCATGAGTGTTTCTGAGTAACGGTGTGTGTGTGTGTGTGTGTGTGTGTTGATGCGTGAAGTCATGATTTCCTTGTTCTTAGGTCAGCAGGTAACAAAAGGAATCATGAGTGAAAAATAGTGTAAATCAAGAGACTCATTCCTCAATTATGTAACTGTATATTTTCAACCTTCCTGTTGCCATGCTCATTCAATAAAGCGTTAATTATTATTATTATTATTATTTATTATTATCACACACACACACACACACACACACACACACACAAATGAACCAGAGACACACACATTAACCTGCCACTCGTTACCTGCGCCATATTCGGTAATTGTTAGTCCAGGTCGAGGAGGAACCACTTACACTTTTGTCTCCAGAATTGATTATATCAGAGGACTCGAGAGAGAGAGAGAGAGAGAGAGAGAGAGAGAGAGAGAGAGAGAGAGAGAGAGAGAGAGAGACCAGCTTACTAATGACAAAAAACCCAGACGAAACAAGAACAAAAGAAGTGGAAAAAAAATCCCTCCAGTCCAGATTTTTTCCACAGAGAAGAAAAACTAGACTGAGACGGGGAAATTTAACCAGAATTATCACGACAATTTTATTTTTTTTTTACGAAATATTCACAACCAAGTGTAAAATTTCCCTAGAGTTTCATTTTGTTTTGGAAAAAATAAATACAGTTGGTAAAATTAATATTAAAATTCACGTTGAAGTTTTTATTGTTACGAGAGACAGATGAATGTTTAGGTTCGGTTAGGTTAGGTTAGGTTAGGTTAGGTTACGTGTGTTGAGTGTAGTGAAGGAGGCAGTAGTCGACCTTGAGGTATGCTTGACTAACAGTATTTTTTACCATAATTGTGTATGTAAGGTAGGTACACATCCCAGTATATTGTATATTAATTACTATTATTTAGCATATTCTCCGTTATATGCTCCGCTATACCCTTTAACATATTCTCCGATATACTTTTCAAAATGTGCTCCCATATATCCTTGAGTATATGCTCCGATACACCCTTTAGTACATGCTACGATATATTTTTCAATATATGCTCCGATATACCCTTGAGAATATGCTCCGATGTACCATTCAATATATTCCTTTCAGTATATATCCTCCAGAAATAGAAGGCCTCGTTGGGTGTGGTGCTGCTAATTACCCAACAAGCTCATTCACTCGGCACACGGGACGACTCAGCCACAGGCCACGTGACGCTGACGACTGAGAAATGAACGAGAGAAACGGAGGAAGGAGAGGAGAAACAATGAGAATGATAAATAGAAGACACAGAGCGATAATTGTTAAGACCATTCGTTTGTGTGAGAATGTGTATGGTTACTGCCTGTGTGTGTCTGTCTGTACACACGTAAAACTCAACAAAAGTTACTTGCCTCTACTTGCTACACCAAACTTACAAGTGATTATGAATTAGTAAGTAGATGGTTCTCGTCTCTCCAACCATCCACCACAACCTGGTTTATTCTTCACGAAAAACTCACTCTTAAAAACCGGTCACGGTGTGGCTGATGTGATGGTGGAGGTGATTGAGTTAGTGGTGGTGATGGTGGTTGAGGTGGTGGTGATAGTGACTGGTTAATGGTGGTAATGGTGGTGGAGGTGGGTAAGATGGTGGTAGTGGTGGTGGTGGAGGTGATTGAGTTAGTGGTGGTGATGGTGGTGATGATGGTGGTTGAGGTGGTGGTGATGGTGACTGGTTAATGGTGGTGATGGTGGTGGAGAGGGGGATGCCCCGGCCACGCCCTTAGTAAAAACTCCCTCATTTTAGCGAATTGGAATGCGGGAGGAGGAGGAGGAGGAAGAAGAGGAGGAGGAAGAAGAGGAGGAGGAGGAGGAAGAAGAAGAGAAGGAGGAGGAAGAGGAGAAGGAAGGAGGGAAGGAAGGTAGAGAAATGGGGAGAGACGACCATACGTTGATGAGGTGACTGTATTTATATATGTGTATGTATATCTAAGTATGTGAGTATATATGCGTGTTTATATAAGGATCAGTAACAGTGGTTGACAGGTAGTGGTGATAATACAGGCAGACAGGTGAGATAATTGAAGCCAAGGTCACCTGTAAGACACCAAGAGTAGGCAGGTTCCCGTAAACAACTTGTCTAGGTCTACAAGTGTCATCTGGAAACTGGAAACAAAAACATTATTAATTTTATTTTGTAACCCAGAAGTAGGTGACATTAAAGGTAATTAAATGATCTAAGGTGATTTAATCTTGCCTGAGCACTGTATCATGAACCCTGTGCAGTATTTGTGAACCCTGTGCAGTATATAATGAACCTGTGCAGTATTTATGAACCCTATGCAGTATATATGAACCCTGTGCAGTATATAATGAACCTGTGCAGTATTTATGAACCCTATGCAGTATATATGAACCCTGTGCAGTATATAATGAACCTGTGCAGTATTTATGAACCCTGTGCAGTATTTATGAACCCTATGCAGTGTATATGAACCCTGTGCAGTATATAATGAACCCTGTGCAGTATTTATGAACCCTGTGCAGTATATAATGAACCTGTGCAGTATTTATGAACCCTGTGCAGTATTTATGAACCCTGTGCAGTATTTATGAACCCTGTGCAGTATATAATGAACCTGTGCAGTATTTATGAACCCTGTGCAGTATTTATGAACCCTATGCAGTGTATATGAACCCTGTGCAGTATATAATGAACCCTGTGCAGTATTTATGAACCCTGTGCAGTATATAATGAACCTGTGCAGTATTTATGAACCCTGTGCAGTATATAATGAACCTGTGCAGTATTATGAACCCTGTGCAGTATTTATGAACCCTATGCAGTATATAATGAACCTGTGCAGTATATAATGAACCCTGTGCAGTATTTATGAACCCTGTGCAGTATATAATGAACCTGTGCAGTATATAATGAACCTGTGCAGTATATAATGAACCCTGTGCAGTATTTATGAACCCTGTGCAGTATATAATGAACCTGTGCAGTATATAATGAACCTGTGCAGAATATAATGAACCTGTGCAGTATATAATGAACCTGTGCAGAATATAATGAACCTGTGCAGAATATAATGAACCTGTCCTGTATATAATGAACCTGTGCAGTATATAATGAACCTGTGCAGTATATAATGAATCTGTGCAGTATATAATGAACCTGTGCAGAATATAATGAACCCAACCTTGTGCAGCACTAGAGCCGTTGTGGTGAGGAGTGGCTTCGTGTACTGCCTTGTAAATTTTTATATTAAAGTGTATAAGACGTGGTAATGTGGTACTGAGGTGGTGGTGTGGAGGTGTGGTAGTGGTGTGGTGGTGGAGGTGTGGTGGTGGAGGTGTGGTGGAGATAGCAGGAGATAACGGGAGAGAGAGAGCGTGACCTCCAGCGTGTGCTACAAGACCTACAAAAACGAACAAGTGAATTAAATGTTTTTCCTTGACGGCTAGCAACTGGAGGCAGGGTGGCGGCTGGCGGCTAGCAACTGGAGGCAGGGTGGCGGCTGGTGGCTAGCAACTGGAGGCTAGGTGGCGGCTGGAGGCTAGCAACTGGAGGCAGGGTGGCGGCTGGCGGCTAGCAACTGGAGGCAGGGTGGCGGCTGGAGGCTAGCAACTGGAGGCAGGGTGGCGGCTGGCGGCTAGCAACTGGAGGCTAGGTGGCGGCTGGCGGCTAGCAACTGGAGGCTGGGTGGCGGCTGGCGGCTAGCAACTGGAGGCTAGGTGGTGGCTGGCGGCTAGCAACTGGAGGCTGGGTGGCGGCTGGAAGCTAGCAACTGGAGGCTAGGTGGCGGCTGGCGGCTAGCAACTGGAGGCTGGGTGGCGGCTGGCGGCTAGCAACTGGAGGCTGGGTGGCGGCTGGAAGCTAGCAACTGGAGGCTGGGTGGCGGCTGGAAGCTAGCAACTGGAGGCTGGGTGGCGGCTGGAAGCTAGCAACTGGAGGCTGGGAGGCGGCTGGTGGCTGATAATGTTAATACCGGCGGTGGAATGGGAAAGATGTATGTGGACCATGAGTTAACACACACACACACACAGAGTAAAAATAAACCCGGAAATAACAGAACCTTAATGTCCCTTTAAGAGAGAATAATATACTCCACGCACTACTGTACATGTGTGTGTGTGTGTGTGTGTGTGTGTGTGTGTGTGTCGTGTCGGTATTAACTTTAAATATGTAAATTCAACGAGATGGATTTTGTTGTGGCGACCGGAATAAAACAACAACAACAGACTAACATTCACACAAACACATACGTAGGCTTTTGGGGTATACAGTTTCCCCTTTTCTTAACTTCCTTCAGAAAGAACTAAAGTTTTACGTCGTAGATATTATGACATTATTTAATACCATATTGTCTCCTCAGAGTGAAATTATGACCCATTATATTGTATTATTTTACGTAACATTATATATAAAATTCCAATTATACAGAATATGATTTGTATTGTGAAATATTTGAAGAATTTAGACTATAATTAAGATCCTAGAGTGAGGGTTGTCTGATGCTGGAGTGTGTGGTGGTGATGTGAACACAGGTGGAGTTTTATGACCGCGTGTGGTGTGTGTGGGGGGGGGAGACATGGTAATATTTCTAAAACAATATAATCTAGTGGAATAAATAATATGAAGACTTATAAACCTCTAAAAATGGTTTAATGGACCTAAATTTTAGTCTGTTTGTCTGTCTGTCTGTCTATCATTTGACGTCATAACCCAAGTTTAGCTCCTCAACATCGATACATTCTGACGTGATTGATGTTGTGTTATTATAGAAGATTATATGGTGATATATTTTATCCTGTTAACAAATGAGAATAATATAATTTTCTGTATGTAAATTTGTCCTCAATGTCTCTCCTATTTTAGTATGAATTATATGTTATTAATAAATATTTTATCTTGAGGGTTACTTTAATAATTCGCTTAAAATTTTCTCAAGTTTATCTTTCTCTCTTCAAGTGATTATGTAGGTGTGTTTACGCGCTTGTACACACACACGCACACACACACACACACACACACACACACACACTGACCCAAGCCAAACACAACTATATTGACAATTTTATTCAGCCAGTGAAAGAACACCTCAGACCGACCAACCTCTCGCGTGCGGCTGAACAAAAATATGAACTCAAGCAAGGTACAATAATTACGGTAGACGATAACCTAACCTACCCACACCCAGTGATTCATACGGGACAGTTAGGTCGCGTGACTGGCCTGACTTGTGAGCGGGACAGACTGCTGCAGGTGATGTTATTGAGGGGCATCAAGGACGAGCTCCGGGTGTATATATATCGTGGCCGAGACAGACAGAGGCACCAGCTGCTATCCTGAAGGCACACAGTCATGAAGATTCTGGTGAGTACTGAGCTCCTCTCTACACATTGGCTACAGGTCTCTGGTGAACTCTACATTACTCTAAATAAGAATGGAGTTTACCTTAGAACTGTCGTCTACGGATCCTTAGGTGTTGTGTTGTGTTGTGTTGTGTTGTGTTGTTTTGAGAGATTATGACTTCAGAGGAGGAGAGTGACGTCCACCTGAACATTTATGATACCTTCTTCAACTCTTTGACACTTATGGTAAAATTAAGTTGTGTCTTTACTTACCTGTGTCCACTGTATATTTCAGTTTAACACTTCATGACTCCTGAACAGAGGGGAAGCCATGACTATATTTATTGTTGTTACAGATGATGGTCGTGTTGGGGTTGGTGGCCATGGCTGCCGCCCTTCCTGGTGATATCATCAACTACGAGCTGGACAATCAGGAACACGAGCAGGAGGGCGTCGCAGGCACGGCCGTCGAGGGAGAGTACTCGTGGGTAGCGCCCGACGGTAATGAGTACAAAGTAAAGTACATCGCTGACAGGTTTGGATACCGCGTCATCGAGGACAACGTCGTGCCCAGAACTCGTTCCCTCGACATCACGGACGCAAGTGAGGAAGAATAGACGACAAGGACTTCCGCGACGAGCACCTCCACGACTGGCGCCCTGAAGCCACTGTAACAAGCAAACAGAACATCACAACCTTTGTACACGTCTGTCCATTGTCTGTAACAGCGACAGTACGTGATCATTAATTACCACTTATCTGTAACATCAGTAGATGGGAATAAATTTGTTTTCACTTTATCATATTTCTTTTCATTATCTTTGTCTTTGAGGAAGATGGTTGAGAGTATGAGGACACTGCGAGGAAATATATTTAACTCCTCATAAGTATTCTGTGACTTCTTATAGACAAGTGAAGGTGTGTGAGGTGTGGGGCCAGGGAGGCGAGGGTGTGTGAGGTGAGGGGCCAGGGAGGCGAGGGTGTGTGAGGTGTGGGGCCAGGGAGCCGAGGGTGTGTGAGGTGAGGGACCAGGGAGGCGAGGGTGTGTGAGGTGAGGGGCCAGGGAGGCGAGGGTGTGTGAGGTGAGGGGCCAGGGAGGCGAGGGTGTGTGAGGTGAGGGGCCAGGGAGGCGAGGGTGTGTGAGGTGTGGAGCCAGGGAGGCGAGGGTGTGTGAGGTGAGGGGCCAGGGAGGCGAGGGTGTGTGAGCTGAGGGGCCAGGGAGGCGAGGGTGTGTGAGGTGAGGGGCCAGGGAGCCGAGGGTGTGTGAGGTGAGGGGCCAGGGAGCCGAGGGTGGAAGGCAGAGGAACGCTGCTTGATGGTCAACAAAACACCTAGTTTACCTTGGCTACCCCTCTCACACACCTGTCCCCACATCTGCCCCCCCCCCCTTACACACCTGCTCACCATCTCAATACTTTGATACAAAAGACAGCCAAGATATTATTGAGAAATCTGACCAGTTTTATCGTCCATGAGAATTTCTTGATCACCTCCAATTATTAATACCGATTAAGTAACGTTACAGCAAAGTTAATCTTGAATTCATCTCGTCCACTGAGCGCGAGTTAGAGAGAGAAACTGTTAACTGGCTGACTATCTCTCTGTGTTAACAAGCCATCGAGAAGTTCTGTTATTCATCTCAAGATTTCATTGCTTACCAACATCTTGACCTTTTTGGTGATAATATTAAGAACATCATGTAGTTGTTGGTTATTTTACAACATCAACATTAACTTTATGTTTCTTCAAGAGACAGAACAGCTAAGAAGATGAAAAGCCTCCATCTCTGAGGTCATGAGTCTACCTCGAGGATGATCTGATGTGTGGTAGAGAGAGACTCCTGCTGAGATCCACCGACTCATACCACGGTGTAAACATAAACATAGGTTGATGGTGATGTTGTAATGTGTTGAGGAACGAAGATGTTTAGGTTCCGTCACTAGACTAAATCATATACTTTAACACTTTCGCCGCTACAACACCTGAAAGCCACAGAACTCTGAACACTGATTATTGAACAACTAAACTCCAGGTCAGGTTGCCAGGTGACCAGATTCACTCCTAATAGTTTCAGTTGTTCTCTTAAAAGTACCAGAATTTTTTCAAAAAGTTCCCTGAGAAGACTTGATGTATTTTTCTCAGTCTCTCCTCTAAGAAGCAACACTGAGGAAGAAACTAGAGACTACTGAGGTTACAAGAGTCAGTCAGCACCAAGTTAGTCACGTAAGTCGATCATTATTGTACGTCTCTGTGTGTATACTTACTTATTATATAACGTGTAATGATGTTTATATAAAGGCTAATTACCAGCTTGACATTACAAAACAAAAATAAAATAAATACAAAGATAAATATATCAAAGACAGCAAAAACCCGGACTGGTGGACGAGGCTGTCAGCTGTTGATGCCTCACAACCTGTGGTTAAACGTGTGGCATCACTTATGTCAGATTGTTGGAAGCTGAACAAACCTCTATAAGTCTACAGCTTTGTACTGAAACTAAAGTGTGGCACAGATATTCTTTATTTCGAAAATGAATTACAGAGAGAAGGTAATGCAGGGAACAACACAACTCCGGGAGGTGAAGAAACAACGGGAGACAGGAGACACTTTACATAGTCTTGTCTATTTGTCTTCCTCGTCTTTCTTCGTGTCCTCAGCTGCACGAATGTCAATCATCTCTTCTTCCTCCATATCAGTTTCTCGAATCACTAGCTCCTCTTCCTCTTCTTCTTCCATCTTGGGAGCTGGATTGGCGACCTCCAGGGCGCGGAACTGAGGCACGACGTTGTCCTCGACGACGCGGTATCCTAAGTTGTCGGCGACGTACTTGATCTTGTACTCGTTACCGTCGGGCGCTACCCACGAGTACTCGCCCTCGACGGCCGTGCCTGGTACGCCCACCTGCTCGTGATCCATGTGGTCCTCCTCGATGTCGATGATGTCAGACGGACGGGCGGCGGCCATGGCCACCACGCCCAACACAACCATCATCTGCAACAACAATATTCAAAGTCACAAAAACCAAGAGTAATTGTACAACTGTTTCTCTATGTGTCACCCATCAACCTGTATTTATTTTCTTCATCCTTCCCCTGCTGCCAAAAGTTTACATATACAGACAAACACATTGAATGTTAGAGTCCCTCATCGCTTATTTATAACTTTAAAGACCTCAGACCAGGACCAGACGTTGTGTGGAGGGTGAGGCCAGCACTCACCAGGACCTTCATGTTGGTGGGGGTGCAGGACAGTTGGTAATGCCTCCGTCTGTCCCGGCCACTATATATACCCCGCTATGACCTTCAGTTTTGGGCTGTGTGATTCCGGTTTAGATCTTTTTGTTTTTTGTGAAGATTTAATTACCGGTTTCTATCTTATCGTTTTGTTTTAGGGAGTTTAGACCATTGATGATTCCTTATGATGACAAGATACAGACGAGAGCACACCTGACCGTTTCTGGTCTTATGGAATACAGAGAGGAGTGACATCTGTAACCATACAGTGTCGTCTTCCTACATAAAGTGAAATTTATCTGATATAAAGTTGTTTTTTATATTGATCTTCCGCTGTAACGACGAGTTCTTCCCTCCCTGTATGAACTTCTTAACAAATAGATATTTATTCAGTAAAATCGTCAAACAAATTCTTTTTGATTCAGTACGTAGTGTTTATAGGTGCAGGTATGTATGGTATACACACCGTGCAGACATACACTCAAAAGTAAACAATAAGCTCGTTCAACCAAAGGACAACCACACACACACACTCACACACACACACACACACACACACACACACACACACACACACACATACACACTAGTTAATCAATATAAATTATATTTCAGTAAAATTTGGCTCAAACTTTGCTGTAGACATAACAAATAATATAGAACAAATTAAATTATAATATCTTAAATGAAAATATAATAATGAAAATAGCTAAGATATATCGTTACCTGCATCATCCTTATACTTCAAACACGGGATCAAATTAATATTGTATTTGAATTGTTATATATAGTCAAAACGTGAGTGACGTCCTATCCTACACAACACTGACTACTTAAAAGGAGAGATTTATACTGTGTAACTTGACCTCTTCAGTGTGGTTCTTACAGCGTCAACAAAAACAGTGTAGGTAGATAGTTCGCGCCTTGTGGGACATTGTCACTTTGTTTATTTAATATTTGATGGATGTTGTGGCAAGATTTATGGATAGACAATAATGGGTTAGAAAAATATACTTTATTTTGGCAAGTTACCAGACAGTGGTGCATTGTTGACGTTAAGTTTCCGTCATTACTTTCTGAATTATTTGTATATCTAGTTGTCTTCCTCCTCCTCCTCCTCCTCTTCAGATGAATCAACTTCAGGCTTCTCTTCATCCTCGTCCTCAGCTGTCAGGGTTATCGGCTCTTCTTCCTCGTCGTCCTCGGCAGAATCATCGACGACCTCCAGGGCGCGGAACTGAGGCACGACGTTGTCCTCGACGACGCGGTATCCTAAGTGGTCGGCGATGTACTTGATCTTGTACTCGTTACCGTCGGGCACTACCCACGAGTACTCGCCCTCGACGGCCGTGCCTGGGACGCCCTCCTGCTCGTGCTCCATGTAGTCCTCCTCGATGTCGATGATGTCAGACGGACGGGCGGCGGCCATGGCCACCACGCCCAACACAATCATCATCTGCAACAACAACAAGTTAACACACAAAGGCTTCTCTTGTTTAGTCAAGACATGTTCAACAGAGAACCAGACGTGTGTTAGTGAACTATAGGATTGTTCTTTTGTTTAGAGTGAACAATTGGGAAGAGAGAGCAAGTGATGCACAGAGTGAAGGTAGACCATTGTTCACTTGCTTATTTAGTTAAATTATAAAGCTGTAATACAGAACTACAAATAAACACATTGATATTTATACATAATTTCTCCTTTTGCTTAGAGAGATAAGGTGACAAGCCAGACCTCATGTGTAGGGAGGAGGACCAGTACTTACCAGGACCTTCATGTTGGTGTGGGTGCAGGACAGTAGCTGATGCCTCCGTCTGTCCGCGCCAGTATATATACTCAGCGATGACCTTCTGCTATGGACAGTCGGTAGCACTATTCTTCCCAGGTTTTTGTGGCGCCACAAGTTGTCGGAATCTAAGTTTGGGTAATATCATATTTGAAATTTATTCGTTGTTCATTGACAAATCTCCTGGGCCGTGCTGAGGGTGTTCACGTACTCAGAATGTTCACGTACTCAGTGTATGTATATTATGTATGCTGGATTATATGTCATGTATGTATATTATGTATGTGCTCCATTTATGTAGCTAGCAGCGTGTGGCAATGTTATTACCATATCCCACACGCTTAATTAATGTGCCTGGCGACGTATGGAAGCTGCTAATGTATCACTTGCCATACGTCGCCTATAGCAGTTGACAAGGAACCTAGCCAAGGGAGAGTGCTGCTTCCCTCTGTGTACATACTCTTATCCAGTAAACCGAACCTACAAAACTATACAGGTGTTTGTGTTCTCTCCTGTATATAGAACTTATTATTCAGAACCTAACATGGCGCAGTGATCCGATCTTACTGGATAATTACGAGTGAAAGTGCAAAGTCTGTGGAAAGCCGGCGTACAGACTCCTCTCTCGCTTGGGTCAACTCCCGTGCGTCACCTCTCCTCGAAGAATTTCAGCAACTTTGAGCAGTGTCAGTGACAGTGAATTTCTGTGAAGTGTTTAGTGCATTGTGTGTTTCGTGCCATTCATGTGTGACCTTGTTCTAAAGGATTCCCAAGGTATACGGCACGTTCTGGGCATTTGTAAGGAGTAGAGTTCAGTGCACCCGTCTCTGACCGCGTTCTGAGGGTAACTGGACTGACTGGGAGTCGCCGCGCCTCTCTCTCCACCCCCTCACAGCGCCTCCTCCACCCCCCCTCACAGCTGGGGCGAGACGCTCTACCCGCCCAGGACACACACTCACTCACACACATACATGTACTAACACTCGCTGACCGCGCGGCTTCCTTATATATATTTTATATATATAATCTACTTATCTGTGTATTTAATTAATTTTTTGTCTGAAATCTTGTTGATACGACGGGCTGACCGGTCAACACTGATTTAAGACATAGTACACAGATGAAGTAGTTATGTCTCACGCCTTACGTAGCCGTGGACCCAGCGCCTGGACGAGCCAGGCTGGTGATAGCCCCGCAGAGATGGATGACCAGGCCGGCCACGACGCTCCAGCCCCCACATCGCGCAGTCCCTCACCTCAATATTCAGCGTTGTCTCCAGAGATAATTGCTTTACTGAAGTTTATGAGAGATGAGAAACGCGAGGATGAAGCCCACAGACGTTTGGCGGATGAGCACAGAAGGCAAGCAGAGGCAGAACGAGACAACCAACGGAGATTGGAAGACAGTGAACGGTTTGAAGCCTTGATATCTCGCCTCACTGTTAACCAAGCCCCTGGCTCTAACACTGCCTCGGTACTGACTGGTTCAGATACCTCATCCATGCTTCCTTCACACCCCCCAGCCCCACCTAAAGCAGCAGCTCAAACGCCGCCCATCTTGAAGCCTGATGTGAATTTCCAGACTTTTCGTGAATGGCGGCGACGGTGGACTGATTATTCTACAATGGTGGATCTCCAGAGTTTGTCACAGCCTAAACAACTCATCCAGCTGCGTATGTGCCTGTCCTTGGAAATTCAGCGTGTCTTGGAACATACGTTGCAGGTACCCCCAACCTCTTTGCTGTCTGTAGAGGAGGTACTGGACGTTCTACAACGGCACATCAAAGGGCAGCAGAATGAAGCTCTGCGCAGGAGGGAATTGTTTAGCTGCAGACAGATGGAGGGTGAGTCTTTTGATGCCTTTTACGTGCGTCTTAAGAGAGCCTCGGAAGAGGTAGATATATGTCCAGGCCACCACCAGCAGTGCGAGGAGACCCAGTTGAAGCAGGTGATCCTGATGGGTGTTAAGGACGAGGAACTTGTCCAACGCCTCACCTCCCTCGACTCTTCCTCTTCTCTTAAGGATGTGTCGACGATATGTCGCTCCTATGAGGCTGCCAGGTGTGCCACCTCTGCCATCCGTGCTCCCCCTACAGCTGTAAGCGCTGTGTCCCGGTACAAGAAGGACAAGAAGTCTGTTCCTACGCCTTCGCCCACCACGTCCACGCCCGGTTTATTTTGCAACAACTGTGGTAAGCAGCACGGAACACAGGTGTGTCCAGCTGCTCAGTCTACCTGCAATAGTTGTGACCGTAAGGGCCACTGGTCACTCACAGTACGGTGCCCAGCCAAGCGCGTCCAGTGCAATGTGTGTGGTCGTCTGGGCCACTATGACAAGTGTTGCCTTTCCAACATACCCAAGGGACCGCGTCGGCGGAAGCTTCAGCCCCCTTCCACCAGAGAGGGCCGCCCACAGTCTTCCAATCAGAGGCACGACGACTCCTGACAACGCTCGAGCCACATTAGGAATGTGTGCTCCCCCCCGCGTCCCAGGACCAAAGTCCCCCAGTACATCAGCGTCATCGTGACCTACGGCGGTGTGTCATCCCGTCTTCAGATGTTGCCCGACACCGGCGCTGATGCTACAGTCATCGGTCCCCAGCATTTGCAATGCTTGGGGCTCTCTCCAAGTGATCTAGGACCGCCCCCCAAGGATCTCCGCTTTATGGCAGATGGTTCACAGATGACCCCGGCCCTAGGTTCACTCTATGCACACGTCACCTTTGGCAACAGGTCGTGTCAAGCCTGGATTGATGTGCATAATGGCGTCCCGACTCCTTTGCTGTCCTACAGACATTGCCAAGAGTTGGCCATCATCTCCCAGGACTTCCCAACACCGATTCTCGAGGTAAAACACGCCAACAGGGTGCACGAAGGGAGCAGCAACTACCCTGCTGCCGCCCTGCCCCTACCTCTGGCCAGTGACACCTCTCCTTCGGTAGTTGTCCCTGCTGCTTCAAGTCTCCACGCCTTGGCTCGCCTCCACGACAGTCACTGTGGAGCCGAGGCCACCAAACGGCGTGCAAGACAGACTGTGTTCCGGCCTGGCATCGACCCCGACATCTCCAATGCTGTCCGGGTGTGTAAGCCCCGCCGCGTATTACAACCCAGCCAGCAGCAGGAATCCTTTATGAGTGACGACAACCCCACCCGCCCCTTTGAGTCTGTGTCGGCCGACTTTTTCTGTGTGTCAGGAAAGTCCTTCCTCGTTATCGTCGACCGTCTCTCTGGTTGGCCGGTTGTCATCAAGTGCGGTAATGACACGACGTCTGCCGCCACCATCAGCAAGTTCCGCCACTACTTCCGTGACGTGGGCGTTCCTGTACGCCTGCGAACCGACGGAGGGCCTCAGTTCACAAGCCGGGACTTTGCTGTGTTCCTTGACCGATGGGGAGTCCGGCATGTGTTGTCATCGCCCCATTACCCGCAGTCCAACGGCCACGCTGAGGCTGCTGTCAAATCCCTGAAGCACCTCATCCTTAAGGTGGCCCCTTCTGGGAACATTGACTGCGAGGCCTTCGACAGGGGTCTTCTTGAACTCCGCAACACACCTAACTACACCGGACGCTCCCCTGCCCAGGTTTTGTATGGACGCCCCCTTCGTTCTTGTGTCCCTGCTCACCCTCAATCCTTCTCCAAGGAGTGGCAGGCCAAGACAGAGGATTGTGATCGCCGAGCCGCCGAACGTGTTCAGGACGTCGTCGCCCGCTACAATGACCACGCCCGTTCTCTCCCCAGGTTGAGTGTCGGCACCCAAGTCCGTGTTCAGGACCCGACCTCCCTACGTTGGGACAAAGTAGGCGTAGTCATGGGTCTCGGCAGGTCACGGGACTACCAGGTGCGGTTACCCAGTGGTCGTGTGTGGTGGAGGAACCGCCGTTTCCTCCGACCCGTAACAATGCCGTCTGCTGGCCCCGCCACCAGTGTTGAGTCCCATACCCTTCCCAGTGATGAAGTCCCTCGACGCTCAGAACGGATCCAAAAGAAAAGGTCCGCTCAAGACTTTGCTATGAGCGTATAGGGGGGAGGGAGGTGTATGTATATTATGTATGCTGGATTATATGTCATGTATGTATATTATGTATGTGCTCCATTTATGTAGCTAGCAGCGTGTGGCAATGTTATTACCATATCCCACACGCTTAATTAATGTGCCTGGCGACGTATGGAAGCTGCTAATGTATCACTTGCCATACGTCGCCTATAGCAGTTGACCGGGAGCCTAGTCAAGAGAGAGTGCTGCTCTCCTTTGTGTACATACTCTTATCCAGTAAACCGAACCTACAAAACTATACAGGTGTTTGTGTTCTCTCCTGTATATAGAACTTATTATTCAGAACCTAACACTCAGAATGTTCACGTACTCATAGTGTTCAAGAGACGGTAAACACTTTTCTATATAAGACTGTTGTGTTGATGATGTTTTTGAGGCAGTGTTCAGCGACTCTATCTATCTCTCTTTCTCCTTTTCTCTGTCTACCTCCCTCTCTCTCTCTCTCTCTCTCTCTCTCTCTCTCTCTCTCTCTCTCTCTCTCTCTGTCTACCCCCCCCCCTCTCTCCCTCACAGACATATAGTCAAAGTATCGTTTTCCATCACGGGAGATCCCCTGTTGTGACATGACCTTGTGTTAGTATGGGCGGCTGTAGGGCTAGGCTCAGGGTCGTCCTCCCTGGCTCCGCGTCCTCTTACACACGGAAAGGCACTAAGGAACCTCGCAATAGTAACCAGAGTAAGAACACTAGATAAATATTCCACAGTTTTGCCACATCTCACAAAACGCATCAGCTACTGTACCAGGTGTGAGTGCAAGCGACTGTACATAAATAGTTACATGGAGATAGAACAATACAAGTGGTGTCTTACCTGGGCCATTAAAGCCCCCTACCCCCCCCCCCCCCCCTACCAAAAAGTCGAAAAACTACTCAACCTGTTTACTTAAGGTCGAATTCCATTGTAAATCAGACTCTTTCTTGGTTTTGTTATTTGTATTGTAACTTAAGTGGTGCAGATAACATTGGTCTAGCTGCTCTATTTAAATGAGGGAATTACCATACAGGTGTTGGAGGATCCAGACTCAGATGAACATATAGGGAAGTTTAGCCTTGACGGGAAGTTTAACACAGAAGAAGTTTTATGAGTACCTGTGTTTTATTTATGTCATGATACCTGAAACTTCTCTCACAAACTTTCTCAGGGTTAATAATGATATCTCAATCACCTCCCTTCCTCCTTCTGCGACTTCTTCAGCTTTGCCATGAAGTCGATTTTATGCTATATAATTACCACATAGAAGACATTAGATCCTAACGTCTTAGAGTAGAAGGATTTTATATATTGATGTTTTTACTTTTTTTTTTACGAAGGTGTTATCAGTGGCCGCAGGAGGTGTTGTGTCGCCATGGAGCAGATGACCTTGAGGTGGCTGATGGTGGGGTGGAGTGGGTTGGGGGGGGGGGGGGGCATCACCTGGTCTTGACGTGTGACGGTTCATCTACATTCTAGTGAACGAGGAACCACACCTACCTACCCGGGGGATCCCCCACTCATACCCAACATCCGTCACGTCCTACCCTGTCATGTCATACCCTGTCATGTCATACCCTGTCATGCCATATCCTGTCACGTCTTACCCTGTCATGCCATACCCTACCATGTCCTTCCTTACCCTACCAGGACCTACCCTGCCTTACCCAACCCTGCCATGTTCTACCTTACCATGTCCTACCAGGCTATGTATTATCCTGTTTTGCCCTATACCTTATCATGCTCTACGACCCTGTTACGTGCTATCCTTATCTCGTTCTATCCTGCCTTGCCCTACGAGTACCCTGCCGTATAGGGGAGGTGGTGGCGTCGTGTAGAACTGTAGATGAATAATGGTGAAGACAGAAGATTAGATAATATAGTAATAACGAGTGAACAGAGTGAGTACCTATTGAGAGTGAGAGCGAGTGACGTCCATGCGAGTACCGAGTGAGAGGGCGAGTGACAGATGAGGTGTTTGGGAGAGGTACGGGGTGAGAGTGAAAGTGGGAGACAATATTTAAGAAGAGTTCAAACTGAGAGTAAGAGTGAGATAGGACACATTTCTAGGTAACACTTAACTTTATATCCAAGAGATGAGTTAAACCAAGGTTGAGAAATACGTTAAATATGTGTTACTGATCCGTTGTTTACCTGTTACTGGAACTTTTGCTACGAGGAAGATCTAACCATTAGGAATGATGGATGACGCATTATGTTAACGGAGAAAGACGGAAGTGTATGACTCAACTTGTCACACCTTACAAGATACAACGTCGAGGTAACGCGTCACGATATCATTTGACATTTTAGTAACTAGATCATACTGTGGTAAATCCCATCCTCCAGGGGTTCCCATAAGCTCACACGGCTTAACAAAAAACATACAAGTTGACAAATTATTACAGAGAAGTGTGAGCTACATTCAGACATGAGTCAAGGAAGGCCATCCCAAACACGAGGGTGACCAAGACAAAAACAAAGATCATAGTTAATACTTGAGAGAACATACAAGATTAATGGTGAGTTGTCCAAGGGCGTGGGAATGGGTCAGTGAGTATGGTTAATGCAGCACTCAGGTGTTCCGCTCAACAACCAGGTCGGTGATTGAGTTATACCTGGTGTGATGGACCGTCGTAGAGGTAAGAACAACGACAGAACAAACAATAACAGTATTTGATGTTCCTGCCATTCCTCAATAACATGTTTATGGAAGCTACTGCAGACGGACGTTCATGCCGTAAGAGAGATCGCCAGCACGAGCAATCAGTAGAGGCAGACGCTACACCAGAGAGACGCCTCGTACGCCTTTAGTCTGCAGCGGCGGTAAGTTCTGATATAGGAGTGTGTGTGTGTGTGTGTGTGTGTCCTCCCAGCCACCAGTCCTTCCTGGTGGGATTAAACGACGTCTTTCCTGCAGATGTTGTAAGACCAGGAAGGTTTTGAGTCTCTTTACCACCACCACCACCACCACATCGTCAACATGTCTAGCCCAACAGGTGTCGTGTGTCAGGACCAACGACATTCAGGGATCGCCTCAGGGGCTCTCAGTTGACACGACTTTGTACAAGGAACCAACGTCAACTCTGAACCTCTGAGCTGAACCCTGACAGCCGAGGGAACCAAGAGCTGACACGATACTGGTTGGAGGGAGAGTGTGTGTTAGGGCGAAGTTGATGAGGTGTGGTACTTGTGAACCCCTGAGGTGGTCCATACAAAGACTATTACTACTACTACTACTGATACTACTACTACTACAGCTACTACTACTATTACTACTACTATTACTACTACTACTTCTATTTTTAATGGCCTTCAGCCTCCCCCAATAGCCACACCTTCGCCACCATTTTATTACCTTAATATTAAATATCCTAATACATAAGTAGCTATCCTAGCTGTGTTGAGTTAGTTGAGCCACAGATCTATGCGGCATTCAGTGACTTTTGCCTCATAGTCAATATCTGCAACTGTTGTCGGCTTTGGGGCCGATGCTCTCGTTCCCCTGAGGCAGAGCAAAGCCGACCGAAGGAGAGAGAAGGACAGTCGACATCTCATCCAGGCTGTAACATAACTTCTGGGCTGCTGCTTCTGTTCGGAGATCACCTCCGCGAGTCTGGCGTAAAAGCATCTTGCACTTGGTCCCATCCCACAAGAGGTTGTGAACACTAGAGAAGTGAAGCTGCCTTGATCAACGTTCTGAATTCTCTCCCCGTATGCCCTTATCTTGCCGTTCTCGTTCCTCCTGTGTGCAGCATCGAGAGCTAAGTTACAGTAACATGCGGCCATGGGATAAAAAATTATGATGTCGAAGAAGGCTCGCTGTCCCAGCGTCCAGAATCTTCGAGCACTGACGTCAACATGGGCTTCGTTGGATGTGCTACTACTACTACTACTACTACTAATAATAATAATAATAATAATAATAATAATAAAAAGAGGAAAAGAAGAATAAAAATTGAAATACGTACTCTCTCTCTCTCTCTCTCAGACACACGCACGACAGGACTCCTATGACATATACCTGACATAAAATAACATTAGTTACAGTAAGACATAAATTATAATACCAGATTTCAAACACAAATTAATCTAATAATTGGGAGCATTTTTTTCTCTCCCCCCCCGCCCCCCCCCTTTACCACCAACACCTGAAAACCTTGATGACTAAATGACTTTGTTTAGATTATCAAGGACCGAACGTTATCACCAAGAGGAACCCTGCCAGCACCCAGGTTAATTTATGCACCATCATATAAGCACGGTGGTGGTGGTGGTGGTAGTAATAGTAGTGGTGGTGGTGGTGGTGGTAGTAGTAGTGGTGGTGGTAGTAGTAGTAGTAGTGGTGGTGGTGGTAGTAGTAGTAGTGGTGGCGGTGGTGGTGGTAGTAGTAGTGGTGGTGGTGGTAGCAGTGGTGGTGGTGACTATAGCATTTTTACAGTGGCAACAAGTACAACGGTAAACAGGCAACTTAAGCAAGAGTAACAAGTAACAACTACCATCACTATCTAGCCTGTTTCTTAGCAACGAATAAGTCGAGTTAATTTCAGGACTGGCAAGAGATGAGGAGCTACCGTGAGTTGGGACACTGATACCAGGGATGACTACTATAAATCTGGGGGCTGTTTCTATTTCCAGGATAAAAATGAAGACAGATTGGCTTGCCTTTTATTACCCTTTCCCTACGCCCCCTACTTCCCTACCCCTACCTTCCTAGTCCCTTCCCTTACTTCCTACCCTCCCCTCCCTACCCCCAACCCAATACATACCTACCCCTACCCCCCCTACCCCTACCCCCCTACCCCTACCCCCCCTACCCCTACCCCCCTACCCCTACCCCTCCCCCCCCACCCCTCCCTACCCCTCCCCCATTAATCTGACACATTTTTTTCTCCTCAGTGATTAATAAAATTCTCTCACCTGACGCTGGGAGAGATAGATGATTTAGGGGCGGAGGAGGAGACACCAAGGAGAGATATGGCTTGATGAGATCGTTACAATTGTCTAATGGCCTTGTTGGAGAGACAGAAGAGACAGTATTATATTGGAGATATTTCTAAATGTTTCTATTGTGACCCCATAACGCATGAGATATTTTAGAGAGATACATTTATAGTGAAGAGATCAGTGTCTCTCACCTAATCAAAGAAGGTAATGATCTCCTGATGGTGTGAGATATCAAGGAGACATATTTAAATTGATGATCTCCTTAAATGTCTCATCTGATCTCAAAAGTTATGAGACCTGAGAGACAACTTTCTAACGAAGAGTTCTGTAAATGTCTCTCACTTGATCACTAAACAAATGACTCCTTAACGGTGAAACATAACAGAGAGAAACACACACACACACACACATACACACACACGCACACAGTTGGGTTAATCAGATCACCAAATATATGAGACATCAATGTGTCATATGTCTCACCTCACACAGAGACATTTAACATTAACTAAGACATATTTAGCATCTCGTGACTTCGCCCCTCAACTTAGAACTATCAAATGTCTACTTTATCTATCAGCTCAAGTGGCAGTAACTCTACCTGTCAGGCCCCGGTCGTTGTTTTTCCCAGACAAGTGGCTGATGTTAACAAAGAAGGAGGTTTTACTGGTCCTCGTCCTGGGAAAAAAATTAATGTTCGTCACACTGTAAACAAAAGGGACATTGGTTCACATCCAAGAAAAAACAATATGAAAAACATCTGAAGAAATATTAACGAATATATAAGAAGTAAATTAAGTTCACATTATGTTGGTCCGTCTGTAAAGCTGTGAAACCTATTATATAATCCCTCATCAATTCTTTTCTTCCCAAACCAAATTATTTCTGAAAGTTTCCCTCTTGGTTACCAGACAGAAGGGTAAAGTCAATGAACCTTTCTGCTAATTCATTTCATTTACGAGTCCAGATATATTTGCCATGTACGTCAAATTTGAAATCCAATCATTATACAGGGAACAACACTTTGCCACATCTCGACCACCTCACCTCAGTATACAACACAGTGTTTACGTATTCAACACAACACCTAACACGGCACTAAGATTCAGGTGTTCGGTGCATTGACTTTGAGAACCTTTGCTTTACTATTTGCATGGCTCATATAATGTGTACAGTAGCTTGGGGCTGTGAGAAGTCCTGCGGCGCCTCCCACTGATGTTGGTGATAGTGTAGGTGATGTAGTGTTGGTGATAGTGTAGGTGATGTAGTGTTGGTGATAGTGTAGGTGATGTAGTGTTGGTGATAGTGTAGGGTGATATAGTGTTGATGATAGTGTAGGTGATGTAGTGTTGGTGATAGTGTAGGTGATGTAGTGTTGATGATAGTGTAGGGTGATATAGTATTGGTGATAGTGTAGGTGATGTAGTGTTGGTGATAGTGTAGGGTGATGTAGTGTTGGTGATAGTGTAGATGATAGTAAAGTCAGGACAATAAGCGTTGAAGTTCCACTCACAAAAAACAAAAAACACTGGCAAAATCTTCATCTTTAACTAAAAATAATAATAATAATAACTATAACAATACTAACAATAACAGCAACAACAAATACAACAACAACAACAAAATAACAACAATAAC
>CAUDMG010000502.1:3155000-3210000 GCA_958450375.1 Homarus gammarus
CCCCCCCCCCCACCTTAGACTCCCTTAATTAATTCACCTGATGCTATTCTGAGGAGTCTTTGTTGACATTGTATTGAGTCTCTCTTACCTGTCACCTGCCCTTTATAACCACTAATTTTTTCCTCCCATTTTTCATCGTATTTTCTAGCCCAAGGAACTCCCAGGTAGCTTCTTCAGGTAAATTTCAGGTAATTACAGGTAAATTTTGGTTTTAATTAGTTAATCTATCTATCTATCTATCTATCTAATATTTTCCAGTACACCACCGCAAAATTGACTCTCGGGGGGGGGGGGGGGGGGGGACTGACGATCGCTTATCTAGAATCGAGTTTGGTGTTACAGTTTGGGGCAGTGAGCGAGGGGCGGTGATAAAAACTGGATTATGTGAACCTGTTGTATAAAGTTCAGGTGTGAGAGAGTGTGGGTGAGAGAGAGTTGAGGGCAGTGAGAGAACAAGGTCATCACCCTCCCTCCCTCTCTCTCTCTCTCTCTCTCTCACACACAGGTAGCCTCACCTCAAGATCTTAATTAAGCTCTTTAAATACTAACTAGCCAATTAACATACATACATACATACATACATACATACATACATACATACATATATACATAAAAGTTAATATATTTAGTTACTTAGAGAAAATATGGAGACTCCACCAGAGTCAGTCTGTCACCGCGTGGAGGATGGCTGGCAGATTACCTTCTGAAGGGGTCACATTAGCCTGGTGCTACAGAATCGCTAGTATGAGGTCAGCAGAAGGTCAGGGTCATACTGTACTTGTTCCTTGACCATTGAGGGTAATGTTGTTGTTGCTCTTGTTGTTGTTCTAGGTGTTGTTTTTATTGTTGGTATTATTATTATTATTATTGTTATTATTATTGTTAATTATTATTATGGTTGTTATTATTTACTACTATTATCATTAGCATTATTTTTTCTATCATCATCTACATAATTATGATTTCTTTCTTCAGTTCAAGTTTTCTGGACGAGTAGTTGGATATAATGATGGGTGGATGGATAATACATACCTGTACATTCGTATATACATACTGTATATTAATGCATATAGTTATTCGTGTGTGTGTGTGTGTGTGTGTGTGTGTGTGTGTGTGTGTGTGTGTGAGTGTTAACAGGATGAAAGATCAACAACAGTTTTCAATTCTTTAAGAAAATTTTATTTAAAATAAATAAATATTAAACATATGGCAATGAAGAGAGTTGGTGAGACGTCTCCTGGTGAGAGAAGATTAACTCGAGGGAACCTTGTGAAGATGTTGGCGTGGGTGAGAGGTGGGGGAAGGTAGTGAGGGTTCCTCAGGAAGCCTCGCCCGCCACCCTCCACATCAGTGCATCGAAGCGGCTCCTCACCTTTCAGAAGTGAGCTGCTCCAACACAGCCATTTGTGTTGTCTTGTTTATCATTTAATCATCAAATTCCTCAGAGCTGAGGGATCCCTGGGCACCGTTGGCTGCCACGCCGTCAGCGGTGACGGGGACGGCGTTGGACTCTACTACGCGGTAGCCTTTGTCGTCAGCGATGTAGCTCACGAAGAATTCCTCTCCTTCAGGAGAAGTCCACCTGGAACACAACACAAGCAATGAAGAGTGAGACTTTGTTATTGTTTTGGTATTTACACTTGTTAACAAGACGTTTAGAGAGATGAATTATTGACATATTGAAAATATTGATGAATTCTCTTTTATAAAATAAAAACAATAATTGATTATGTGAGACAATAGAGACAAGAATTATATTCCTGTTATGCTTCAGTACAGGTGTTGAGACTCAGGTGTTACACTCACCTGTAGGTGCCGGTGATGGTGGTGTCGTCATCGATGCTCTGGTCGTGGTGGATGTCGTCCAGGTCCAGGTCGAGGACATTGTCGGGGCGAGCGGCGACCAGGGCGGCCATAGCCAGGAGGACGAGCACCTGACGGAGGAGATGAAGGTGATAAGTGGATGAGAAAGAGAGAGTCATGTTCGGTGTGAGGGAACAGAGAGACAAAAGACCCTTACAAGTTCCTCACGCCAGTACTCTACGTCCTCAGGTCACCTCCAATTACGCTAAACAATGACGTGACAGAATGCGTGATGCAGATAACTAGAAGATGACACACTGTATTCACCGGACAATACACACACACACACACACACACACACGACATTACACTACTCAATTAGATGACCATTTATTCACGGTGATTGAAATGATTCCTTAGTGTGAATAATACCTGCATCAGAACGACACTATTCTTATTTTCTGAAGAATCGAAAACAAAACCTAACCTAACCAAACGGCATTTAACCTCCAGTGATATTAACAAGTTTGAAGGTTAATTGGAAAAGTAATTTGAATAGTCTTAATGATAACCTACTGTTGTAATTGTAATAATAATTTATGAGTTTATCTTGATTACGACGGTGATTATAAGTACGTTTGTTGTTAAAGGTTAAATGATTAACTTGGACGGCAACCAGCATTAACTGTTACGTTTATCGTTAACGTTAATATACTACAATAGGTGTTGCTGATAACTCATACTGCCGATGGGTCCATAGCTTATATGTATAGTCTTTTGTTAGGCAGTAGTATGAGGAGAACTTACAGCACACTTCATGATGGTTGGTGGTGGTGAAGGAATGATGCCAGGCTGGGTCGTCTCAGGCTTTATACTAGCGAGGCGCGCCACACCCACCTACCCCTCCCTCCCTTTACCCTGTAGCTATTACCCCTAAACTCTCCCTTCTCCCTTGCCTCACACACACACACACACAACATCGATCGTGTCCCGTAAATGCATTGCCAAACTTAAGAACGAAATCTTGAAGGTGAAGAGTAAGAGGATCCTGACATCTTCACACATACACCCTCCTTTACGTGTGTCTTATGTACCGTATGTTAGGTCAGTCTTGTACGACACGGTTCACACAACAACAGAGCAGAAGAGTGGAAAACAAATACAGTCTTGTCGCCTTTCCTCCTGAACCACGAACCCCCCGAGACTCGTGAATCCGAAGCATTTATGGGTAGAATAATGGATTTGTGTTTACTGCTTCGGGTTCATGAGTCTGAATCCTGGGGGTTCGTGGTTCAGGAAGAGAGGTGACGGGACTTTTGTGGGTGACTGTTCAAGACATCAACCTGTGTAACATCATTCATCAACTAACTAACTAACTAACTAACTAACTACAATAACTAACTAACTAACTAACTAACTACCATAACTAACTAACTAACCAACTAATTAACTAACTAACTAACTAACTAATTAACTTACTAACTAACAAACTAACTAAGTAAATAAAACACCCGAATTAGTGAACCTTTTGTGATATAGTGACAATAGCCTAAGTTAATAAGATCATACACAATATAGATCATAATAATGGTTGCCTCTCGTGTAATGAGGATGGCTGGCCCAAGGGACACCTAGGAGTGAATTTTTATATGGTGTAGAAGCTGTCGCCAACACAACAACTACACCCTATTCCAGTGTCAAGGAATAGTCCGAGAACACCGGACAACTCGCCAACTGCACTGGCTAACCATTACCCCGGAACACGATCCGCAAATCGATTAACATCCAGGTCCCCAATTACTGCTGGGTAGACAGAGGCAAATGGCGTAAAGAAACTTGCCCATAGTTTCACCCTGCCCGGGAATCAAACCCAGGTCCATTCGCTTGCGAGGTGAGCGTGCTGACCATTACGCCACAGTGTTATTCCTTTTTTGTTTTTATACATTTTTGTCACATTTATCAAGAGCAAAAACTGTTTCCTCCGACCGCTGAATCCCACCCACACAAACTATTAATGTAGGCGTCATGAAATGTTTTGTTTTAATAATATATTAGTCACCTACAGAGTTATGTCGTTCAGTGTCTAAAAATATATCCAGAAAACACTTAAAAATACTATTATAAATTAAGTAAATATCAATGAATATAAATTAGCTAAAGAAATAAAATATTTGTCTGTCAGGTAAAAAACTTCACATAAATAAAATACAAATAAAGTAAAAAAAAAACAATAACAATAGAATAAATTAGAAGACAGGTAAACAAAACAATAAACAACACCTGAGTTATAGACAATGACGCTCAAACAATTAAACATAAACCAGGCAAGTGTGTTAGGGTTTTCTTCCCATGGTTGTTCCACACTCTTAAACCAACGCCCTCCCCCCCCCCCCCTCTACTCCCCATAAATCCTCCACCCTCTTAAAAAAAAAAAAGAACATTCCCCTTTTGCTGATTGGTCAAGGCCTTAACTACCTGAATATAATCTAGATCACGTTCCGCTCCACTCTTAGGTCAGATTTCCCAATGGTGTTAGCAAATGTCTTGGTATACCATGGGACAGACACACGTACACTACTTACATACACTACATACAGACCGACACAGACAGAAATAAACAGACAGACAGACAGATAAAAACACAGACAACCCAAATTCACAGTTATATGACCCAGTTGTTAATTAAGATATGATAAAATACGGCTGTAAACCTAAGAATCTTGTGGTCACTGTACACGCGGGTCGAGGTGGTCTACTCTTCCCAGTGATACTTGGGCGTATTATTATTCACCCGCGTCAACATACAATAAGTACAAGTTAAGACAGAGATCACAGGTAAGACAAGAAGGTGAGTGTATCATAAACGTGATGTAACGTCTTAGGTAAAAATTGCCAAGGAAAATATATTTACACAGGTATATATTTAATTAAGAATAGGTGTAGTAATTATTAGATTGTAAGACGTCATTAAAGGTAACGTTCTAACCTAACCTAACCTAACCTAACCTAAAGTTGTTGTTTTGGTTGTTGTTGTTGTTTTGTTGTTGTTGTTGTGTTTTTTCCGTGTAAGGTGTCGTCCAGTCCCTTTAACTGACCACTCAGCCGATCCAGTTACCTGATACACATCACAGTTAGTCACCAGTCAGCTGATTCAGAATTAATTGATCTACATACAGTCATTTAATCCACTCACAATCAGCTAATTCACACACAGTCATCTAATCCTCACACACACACACACACACACACATATATATACTTGATCCACTTAAGCAACTTTCCTCACCTCACAGATCTACCTGAGTTGTAAATCACTCGGAGAAAAACCCTCAACACCTCCCCCTCCCCCTCAAGAACCAGGTAGGTACAAGGTAACTTACACCTGAGACAATAAATGAGGAAAGTGAATATCAGGTGAGCCGCTCAGGTGACCCGGATTGACTCAGTGACGCATCGCTGGGAGAACTTCAGCTGACCAATGACCTCAGAGGGTTAGCAAGACGTAACGTAAATGGTTCGGAGATAGAGAGGTGACGTATGTACTAGAGGTGACGTACTAGAGAGGTGACGTATGTACTAGAGGTGACGTATGTACTAGAGAGGTGACGTAAGTACTAGAGAGGTGACGTAAGTACTAGAGGTGACGTATGTACTAGAGGTGACGTACTAGAGAAGTGACGTATGAGCACAGCGAGACTCTCAAAGACCAACCACTGAGAAGTGTCTGGAACACGTGAAGGGCACGATACTGTCTGCCTCAGTGTGTTCAAGTTCATCCCACAATTATTCTCAATAACACTTGACAGCAACACCATGAAGTCAGTCTACAAAACACAGTGTTCCTCCTTCACCATAATTTCTACTAATTCCTCATTGATCGTTAAACAACATTATACAGGATGGTCAATGTCACAACTCAGGTAATTTGTCAAAATTTATTCAAGCGGAATAAAAAATAAATAAATTATAAAACAATTTGTCAGTACAAAGATTTGTTGAAAGAGGAAAAGGAAGACGAGTAACTCGTGGTGTCGAGGAACTCGTCAAGGCCTTGATAGAGGTCGTGGGTGGGAGGGAGGTAGTGAGGGTTCCTCAGGAAGCCTCGCCCGCCACCCTCCACGTCAGTGCATCGAAGCAGCTCCTCACCTTTCAGAAGTGAGCTGCTCCAACACAGCCATTTGTGTTGTCTTGTTTATCATTTAATCATCAAATTCCTCAGAGCTGAGGGATCCCTGGGCACCGTTGGCTGCCACGCCGTCAGCGGTGACGGGGACGGCGTTGGACTCTACTACGCGGTAGCCTTTGTCGTCAGCGATGTAGCTCACGAAGAATTCCTCTCCTTCAGGAGAAGTCCACCTGGAACACAACACGAGCAATGAGGAGTGAGACTTTGTTATTGTTTTGGTATTTACACTTGTTAACAAGACGTTTAGAGAGATGAATTATTGACATATTGAAAATATTGATGAATTCTCTTTTATAAAACAAAAACAACAAATGATTATGTGACACAACAGAGACAAGAATTATATTCCTGCTATGCTTCAGTACAGGTGTTGAGACTCAGGTGTTACACTCACCTGTAGGTGCCGGTGATGGTGGCGTCGTCATCGATGCTCTGGTCGTGGTGGAGGTCGTCCAGGTCCAGGTCGAGGACACTGCCGGGGCGAGCGGCGACCAGGGAGGCCATAGCCAGGAGGACGAGTACCTGACGGAGGAGATGAAGGTGATAAGTGGATGTGAGAGAGAGAGAGAGAGAGAGAGAGAGATAGAGAGAGAGAGAGAGAGAGAGAGAGATTTGAATGGGTCAGAGATAAATAATTTATTTGGTGCAATTAGCTGGAGTCTCAAACAGATTATTTCTTATTTAAAATATTTAAAAACTATTTAAGGAAAGACTCATATTACCCAAATTCAACCAAATATTATGATAATGATAATCAGTATTATAAATGTTAAATGACTAACTATGCCTTAAACGTAGCTATAAAAGTTGGTTGGTTCGTCACTATCTCACACAGTAGCGTCAGTGCGTGTGTTGGTAACAATTACATCATTTACTACACGACACAACTGACCTTGAGACCCGGCTGCCGATCACCCCGTCATAACATAACTGTTGTTACACCTGGTGGCTGCCTCACTTAGCATGATAAAAGGTTTACTCATGCACTTTACTGTATTCCTGCTTCATTTTAGAGCAGGCAACAGACTGGCAGTACAGTATGTTGTGGCGGTGACACATTATGACTTTTGTTGTGAATGATCGGTTTTTGAAGAAGGAAAGAAATATGTATAAGATAAACCTTCAGTGTAATAGTCTGTATCCCCGAGCTGGACTGTACAGGTGTGAGAGTCTCTGAAGAGGTTACACCATTAATGACTGAATATATTTCCCTCTTAACTCTTAATCACGGTGAGTTTGAGGTGTAGTTAGTATGAAGTTTGAGTACAATTAGCATAGTTAGTGTGTAATAGCTGTGTAGTTAGTGTGTAGTGTGTAATGAGAAGCGTAAGTGAGAATGCAGAGACGAGTGTGAGGGAGAGAGTAGCCAGTAGCGCAGCACATACTGGGGACCTCAGCCAATGTTGGGTCTTAAAGTAAGGTCTTAGGAGGTGGGTGCTTGAAGTATGGTCCCAAGAGCTGGGTTTTAGAATTAGTGACCCAAGTGTTGAGAGAGGCCTAGAGAGGAGTGAGGCTGTAGTGTGAGGAGAACTTACAGCACACTTCATGATGGTTGGTGGTGGTGAAGGAGTGATGCCAGGCTGGGTCGTCTCAGGCTTTATACTAGCGAGTTCCCGCCACACCCACCTGCCCCTCCCTCCCTTACCCCTGTAGCTATTTCCCAAAACCTTGTCTGACCTTTCCCTGCTGCCCTGCCTCACACACACACACACACACACACACACACACACACACACACGAAGAAATAACACTTTACGTTGTTGAAATTTCTTATCCTGTACTGGTGTATCTCAATAAGACTTTGATTTGAACAGAAACTATTTTTTTTTAAGTTTAGTCGAAACCTCAGTAGCTGTTTATAGTGCAAGATTTTATACAGATTGTTGCATGTAGATCCACAATGAAAACGTGGATAAGATAAATCTTGATAAAATCATACAGGAAAAGGGAAAACAATGGGAATTTTTTGGCGAGTAAATATTATAGAGAAAAATACAATGATCATTTGAATTTGAATTTTGTAAAACTCATTTCTTCAGATATGTTTAAAAACACTTTGATATATAGGGAATTTTCGCCCAGTTTGGTGCTAACAACTTGTTAATCTTGGGAAGTGGAGCATCACACCCAAGCTTGGTTCAGAGGCCTACATGTCCGCACGATGGATATTCCTCGTGACTGAAGGTGTTTGGCTACACTTAACAAACACACACGAATAACATCCCATATTAACGCCACCTTACCTAGATACACTTAACACCAAGAAAGAATTATTGAGTCTTTGGAAAGATTATGTTCCTTAATTACGTCAACTGACTGAGAGTCCTGGTACTAGACCAGAGTTCATAATGACACACCGGAGTCTTGACAAGATGGAGGAGACAAGCATATTAACAGAAGTAATCTGTGTAAGTGATCTTATGTATTATTCTGAAAAACATCTTCATCATTTACAACATAAATGCACATTACCTTATATTTAATAATGGTTGCCCCTCGTGTACGACCGACGGCCACCTGTAGGCGTTAATTTGTTTAAGGTCTAGAAGCTGTCGCCAACAGAACAACCACACCCTGAGTTATGAACTGCATGACCCAGTGTCAAGGTAATAGTCCGAGAAGACCGCTACCCCGGAACACGATCCGCAAATCGATTAACATCCAGGTCCCCAAATACTGCTGGGTAAACAGAGGCAAATGGCGTAAAGAAACTTGACCATAGTTTCACACTGTCCAGGTATCGAATCCGGGTCCGTTCGCTTGTGAGGCGAGTATACTGCCCATTACACCACAGTTCACTTATACATTATGTCAGCACACAGACCGTCTGTTGTCAACACACGAGGAAGAGTCAACGTCAACAGGATACAGTTTAGTTAAAGTCATCAGTATAAGTTCAGGTTGACGTAGAGTCTTGTGGTGAGTGTCCTGAAGGTGGTGCCTTAACCCCTCACCAGGGGGACGCCGCTTTCATTATTTTATTTGGTTAACGCCAGAGTGTCTTATTCAGCACAGAGAGACCCTCGCATGCTATAGGGGTTAACCCAGTCTAACAGAAACAATAACACAAGTACAGATATATGTGTAAGTGTAGTAATATCCACAAATATGGTGTACAAGACAAAAACAGAAACATCTATAAATTACTAAACACTTTTTCGTAATATTTACAAATCATGTGTCGTCACAATGGCCGCCGCTACAAGAACCTGACCAATACAGTGGCGAGGGTCGTCCAGCCTTCCAGTACACTGAGCCACATCCACCTGAGCCACACACTTGAGCCACATCCACCTGAGCCACACACTTGAGCCACATCCACCTGATTGATTGCGAGTCGATACACTTTCAGCCTATCTGCCTGAGCCAATCCCTCAGCTCACAAATTAACTTGAGTTGTAACCGCCGAGAGAAAAACTTCAACACTTACACAACACACCTACACCCAGACGCCTTACACTCAACACTTACACAACACACCTACACCCAGACGCCTTACACTCAACACTTACACAACACACCTACACCCAGACGCCTTACACTCAACACTTACACAACACACCTACACCCAGACGCCTTACACTCAACACTTACACAACACACCTACACCCAGACGCCTTACACTCAACACTTACACAACACACCAACACCCAGACGCCTTACACTCAACACTTACACAACACACCTACACCCAGACGCCTTACACCTGTGACCATTAATGGAGAAGGTGAATGTAAGGTTCAATGTAACATCGTCTGGACACCTTCAGTCAAACAGTGACCTCAAGTAGCTGTTGAGACATGCAGAGGGCGTGGAAGACGTGTAAAAGGCGGGGACTAGGATGGAAGGGTGTAAGAGAAGAGAAGGAGTATTATTGATATTACAGACGGGGACGACCTCTTGAGCCTTCACACGACCCGAATTATTATCTTCAAATTCGAGGAAAAAATTACAATCTAGACTCTAGAGGGTGACCTTTCCCCTGACAGATATTAAGTTCAGACTCCTACACCTGCCACGACCAACACACTACCCGCCTCTGCAAAGTAAAAAGATATGAAGTATTGCATCTCCATCACCTGAACGTCACATCACCATGTCCGTCTATCTAATATATTCAACAACTTATTTGCATTTATTAATCATTTGATATCTTTAAAATACTCTTCTTCTTGCTCCGCCGGGTAGCAGGTCTGAGGTTGTCACAGTATAGAGTGTGGCGCTGCTCCACCAGGTAGCAGGTCTAAGGTTGTCACAGTATAGAGTGTGGCGCTGCTCCACCAGGTAGCAGGTCTGAGGTGGTCACAGTATAGAGTGTGGCGCTGCTCCACCAGGCAGCAGGTCTGAGGTGGTCACAGTATAGAGTGTGGCGCTGCTCCACCAGGTAGCAGGTCTGAGGTGGTCACAGTATAGAGTGTGGCGCTGCTCCACCAGGCAGCAGGTCTGAGGTTGTCACACTGTAGACTGTGGAGCTGCTGTTGTCGGTATTGTCAGGGAACACTACAGTTAAATTCTTCCTTCACTTCACAAATGACTTTAATAAAACTTACCAACAACATCATCAAGGTCGGCCTGCACAAAATAACATGATTATACACTTTTTCGTTTCCATGATTTCTAGTTTTATGTAACTATTATTTTTTCGACAATTCACCTGAGGTTCATATACTGATTTATGTGTGTATAGGATGGTGGGTGACGCAGGCCAGCAGATATTATGACAAAACTTGTGATTCTCTTCACAATTATTAACATTAACACTTGACAGTAACATCATACCGTCAGCACACAGTGTTCTTCCTCTAAGATAGTTTCTACTAATTCTCATTGATCTTTATAAGGAGGTTTAAATGTCGACTTACAGGATGGTCAATGTAACAACTCAACAGGTAATTTGTCAAAATTTATTCAAGATAAGTGGAAAATAAATAAATATATTTTTATAGAGAGTTTGCAGAGAGAAGATTTGTTGAAAGACGAACAAGAGACGAGTAACTCGTGGTGTCGAGGAACTCGTCAAGGCCTTGATAGAGGTCGTGGGTGGGAGGGAGGTAGTGAGGGTTCCTCAGGAAGCCTTTCCCGCCACCCTCCACCCGCAGGTGTCGACGTCAGTGCATCGAAGCGGCTCCTCACCTTTCAGAAGTGAGCTGCTCCAACACAGCCATTTGTGTTGTCTTGTTTATCATTTAATCATCAAATTCCTCAGAGCTGAGGGATCCCTGGGCACCGTTGGCTGCCACGCCGTCAGCGGTGACGGGGACGGCGTTGGACTCTACTACGCGGTAGCCTTTGTCGTCAGCGATGTAGCTCACGAAGAATTCCTCTCCTTCAGGAGAAGTCCACCTGGAACACAACACAAGCAATGTGGAGTGAGACTTTGTTATTGTTTTGGTATTTACACTTGTTAACAAGACGTTTAGAGAGATGAATTATTGACATATTGAAAATATTGATGAATTCTCTTGTATACAACTACAGAGGCAAGAATTATATTCCTGTTATGCTTCAGTACAGGTGTTGAGACTCAGGTGTTACACTCACCTGTAGGTGCCGGTGATGGTGGTGTCGTCATCGATGCTCTGGTCGTGGTGGAGGTCGTCCAGGTCCAGGTCGAGGACATTGCCGGGGCGAGCGGCGACCAGGGCGGCCATAGCCAGGAGGACGAGTACCTGACGGAGGAGATGAAGGTGATAAGTGGATGAGAAAGAGAGAGAGAGAGAGAGAGATTATTTGTTTTGTGTAATAAGTTGGAATCACCCCCCCACCCCCCAAAAAAAAAAATATCTATTTAAAGTTCTTAAGAAAATATGAAACGAGAGGTGTGAGTGAGAGCCTAGATGCCAGTGTGAGGAGAGCGGCCAGTAACACAACACACTCAGGACCTCAGACAACACTACTCCCTGGAACACTTTAAGGAGCTTGCACTACTGTATGGGACTGGGCCTGAGATGAGAAATAATAATAATAAAAAATACTACGCCAGAGCTCGCAGACGTCGAGTGTGTGTGTGTAATAAAACATTAACATAATACTCTCAACACTCGGAATGTTCTACTGTGGGGTGAGAGTGAACTGTTTACGCTCGGTCTTAAAGTAAGGTCTTAGGAGGTGGGTGCTTGAAGTATGGTCCCAAGAGCTGGGTTTTAGAATTAGTGACCCAAGTGTTGAGAGAGGCCTAGAGAGGAGTGAGGCAGTAGTGTGAGGAGAACTTACAGCACACTTCATGATGGTTGGTGGTGGTGAAGGAATGATGCCAGGCTGGGTCGTCTCAAGCTTTATACTAGCGAGGCGAACCACACCCACCTGCCCCTCCCTTACCCCTGTAGCTATTACCCAAAAGCTTGTCTAACTCCTCCCTGCTGCTCTGCCTCACACACACAAAAAAAAAGAAAAACCAAGCACACTCAAAACCATAAGGCAGTACTGTACACATGAAATAACGTCAAGAAAAAACCCACCTATATATATATGGGTCACATTTTATCCAACTCGTTATTGTAGATGAGTCGATGATAAATTTCTTACGTAAAGGTAAACAAAATGTAATATAATAAATGGGTTAGTGAATATTAAAGACAAATGTTGAGGTAAGAGACAATGATCATTCAAATTAGTACTTAATCAGATTCGACCGGTCAGATGTTTTTAGCAACACTTACAAAAGGAACATTTTAACCCAGTTTGGTGTTAACAAGTTGTAACTCTACTATTAAAGAAACAAATGAAAACTATTGTAAGTGGAGCATCACACCCAAGCTTGGTTCAGAGGCCTACATGTCCGCACGATGGATATTCCTCGTGACTGAAGGTGTTTGGCTACACTTAACAAACACACACGAATAACATCCCATATTAACGCCTTATTTACACAGACTCCACCTTACCTAGATACACTTAACACCAAGAAAGAATTATTGAGTCTTTAGAAAGATTATGTTCCTTAATTATGTCAACTGACTGAGAGTCCTGGTACTAGACCAGAGTTCATAATGACACACCCGAGTCTTAACAAGATGGAGGAGACAAACATATTATCAAAAATAATCTTTACAAGTGATCTTTAGTATTATTCTGTTAAATATCTTAATCATTCCTGCTCCGCTAGGCAGCAGGTCTGAGGTGGTCACAGTAGAGTGTGGCGCTGCTCTGCCAGGCAGCAGGTCTGAGGTGGTCATAGTAGACTGTGGAGCTGCTGTTGTTTGTATTGTCAGGGAACACTACAGTTAAATTCTTCCTTCACTTCACAAATGATTTTCATAAAACTTACCAACAACATCATCAAGGTCGGCCTGCACAAAATAACATGGCTGTACATTCTTTCTTTTCTGTGATTTCTAGTTTTATGTAATTATAAAATCTGAGGTTTATGTAGGCAGTCCCCCGGGTTACGAACGTCCGACTTACGAACGTCCGACTTACGAACGTCCGACTTACGAACGGGGTTAAACCTGAAATTTATGGCATTATATTTACCTGACGACTTATTTTTTACTTTCATTTACTGTATTTTGTCATTCTATTTCTTCTTTTCTCTTAAATTAAATGATTTTAGATGTATATAAAGACTTAGGCTATGATACAGTGGGAATTTAAACATTGTTCTGTAAGTAGGGTATGGGCATATCATGTGTTTCGACTTACGTACAAATCCGACTTAGGAACGTCCCTGGGAGCGGAACTCGTGTGGACAGGATGGTGGAAGATGCAGGCCTGCAGACATTATGACAAAACTCATGATTCACCTCACAATTATTCACCTTAACACTTGACAGTAACACCAACTTTAAGTCAGTTTACACACTAGTGGTGCCACATGTTCTTCCTTCACCATAATTTCTACAAATTCTTCAGGATGGTCAAAACACAACAGGTAATTTGGTAAAATTTATTGAAGATGAATGAAAAATAAATATATGATAAAAGAGGATTTGTCTGTACAAAGATTTGTTGAAAGACGAACAAGAGACGAGTAACTCGTGGTGTCGAGGAACTCGTCAAGGCCTTGATAGAGGTCGTGGGTGGGAGGGAGGTAGTGAGGGTTCCTCAGGAAGCCTCGCCCGCCACCCTCCACGTCAGTGCATCGAAGCGGCTCCTCACCTTTCAGAAGTGAGCTGCTCCAACACAGCCATTTGTGTTGTCTTGTTTATCATTTAATCATCAAATTCCTCAGAGCTGAGGGATCCCTGGGCACCGTTGGCTGCCACGCCGTCAGCGGTGACGGGGACGGCGTTGGACTCTACTACGCGGTAGCCTTTGTCGTCAGCGATGTAGCTCACGAAGAATTCCTCTCCTTCAGGAGAAGTCCACCTGGAACACAACACGAGCAATGAAGAGTGAGACTTTGTTATTGTTTTGGTATTTACACTTGTTAACAAGACGTTTAGAGAGATGAATTATTGACATATTGAAAATATTGATGAATTCTCTTGTATACAACTACAGAGGCAAGAATTATATTCCTGTTATGCTTCAGTACAGGTGTTGAGACTCAGGTGTTACACTCACCTGTAGGTGCCGGTGATGGTGGCGTCGTCATCGATGCTCTGGTCGTGGTGGAGGTCGTCCAGGTCCAGGTCGAGGACATTGTCGGGGCGACCGGCGACCAGGGCGGCCATAGCCAGGAGGACGAGCACCTGACGGAGGAGATGAAGGTGATAAGAAGACGAGAGAGAAAGAGAGAGAGAGAGAGAGAGAGAGAGAGAGAGAGAGAGAGAGAGAGAGAGAGAGAGAGATTAATGATTTATTTATGCAATAAGCTGGAGTTTCAAATAAAAAAATATTTTATAATATTAAGATGAATCGTATGACTTATAAGTGAAAGTTCAGATGCCAGTGCGAGGAGAGCGGCCAGTAACACAACACACTCAGGACCTCAGACAACACTACTCCCTGGAACACTTTAAGGAGCTTACACTACTGTATGGGACTGGGCCTGAGATGAGAAATAATAATAATAAAAAATACTACCCCAGAGCTGGCAGACGTCGAGTGTGTGTGTGTAATAAAACATTAACTTTATACTCTCAACACTCGGAATGTTCTACGGTGAGGTGAGAGTGAACTGTTTACACTCGGTCTTAAAGTAAAGTCTTAGGAGGTGGGCGGTTGAAGTATGGTCCCAAGAGCTGGGTTTTAGAATTAGTGACCCAAATGTTGAGAGAGGCCTAGAGAGGCATGAGGCAGTAGTGTGAGGAGAACTTACAGCACACTTCATGGTGGTTGGTGGTGGTGAAGGAGTGATGCCAGGCTGGGTCGTCTCAGGCCTTATATTAGTGGGGCGCACCACACCCTCCCCCCTTCCTCCCCCTCACCCAGTGCCTGTTCAACTATACCGTCCCTGCTACCCTCTGTCACACACACACACACGACGAAATATATTTTACAGGTAAAACCAGGATCTCATTTTCAAACATGTCAATATTTACATTTTATAAAGAAATAATTACAATGAAAATTAAATCACTGACACAAAATCAACTACTCCTACTACTACTACTACTGAAACAAATAACATTCTCAATATTTGATAGCAGATGTCCCTTGAGGGTGAACCATTTCAGCTAGGGATCACAGCCCAAATACTACACAGTGATAGTAAGTTATAACACCAACCATAGATAGTGTGTGTGTGTGTGTGTGTATGGGTGTGTGTGTGTGTGTGTGTGTGTGGGTGTGTGTGTGTGTGTGTGTGTTTCGTCCATTGTGTCATATTTTACAACACAATTCTGCATAGATAATTTTTTGAGTGATTAATTTTGACTCTAAACTTTACACACATGATAACTGACAAACGAATGGGAAAATCATGTTGAAACGCGACCTAGTTAACAAGATTGGTAGTTCTCGGTAACTACTCATTATGACTCAATTAGTATAGTTTAGTAGAGTTAAGTTAGTCGTTGTTGCTACATACATACATCCAGCTGGACTCTTGTGATCACCTTTGACGAAATCATTTGTTCACTATGAATAGAAAAACTTGTACTATGGATCTCTGTGTGGGTTCGTAACTGATATGTGTGTGGTAGACTTGCTTGTGGGAAGGTGTGAGGTGTGAGGTGTAAGGTGTAAGGTGTGAGGTGTAAGGTGTGAGGTGTTAGGTGATCCTAGGTAGGTTATTGTAGCCAGGTTCACCTTGACGGCTCATTGTTGACACACACACACACACACACACACACAATATCGCGTCAGCAGTAATGACCTAAAGTGCCTCAGCGTCTCTAACAGCTGTTCACACGACAGGTTTATGAATCGTCTGTGAATAAAAATACAATAAAAAATCCAGATAAAAACAAACCCGAGCGCTTCAACGTAAACCTAATTTCATAAGCACATAGCAAAGGTTTCTAGAACAAGCCTTGACACACACACTGAACACACACACAGAAACACACACACACACACACAGACACACACACACAGACCAAATTAATAGGTTTATACAGGTATATTACCTTTCAAAATCAACAAAAACCATTTGGTACAATGTGTAAGTGAGCAGCTTTAATATGAATTCAAAACACCTCAACTGTGTATTCGTGGTTCGAGGTAAAGGTCAGGTTCTGATTATAAAACTCATCCAGACACAAGTACAAGGTTAGGTCTTAAACACAGGTAGACGGATGTACGTGTTAAGAGTACCATAAAGATGACGCACTTAATTTATATGGTTATATATGGTAGAGGTTATAGGTACAGGTACAGTTATCCTCATGTGGTTAAAGTAGAATAAAGATGACTCATTTAACTATGGGGAAAAAATAACCCAACACATCCCCAAACTCTTCGCTTTTATTGTAATATTAATCCATCTCGTGTCGTCACAATGGCTACACCTATCTACCATCACATCACCATAATGACTGGGGTTTATCCACCTATCCACCAGCACACCTGACACACTCTATTGATCCACTTAAGCAACTCTCCTCAACTCCCAGATCAACTTATGACCAAAGGGAGAAAAACAAAATAACAAAACAAATCATCAACACTTACACCTTCAGGCTATAGCACGAGGTTACTTACACCTGTGAATGTTATTAATTAAGGTGATTGTCAGGTGAGCTACAGTGACTCAGTGACGCATCGCTTGTTAAGTCAGTTAAATGTATATAATTCGTATTTATATTACATGTGTTAAGGCTTCTTAATCTGTAATATTTTCATGTTTGGTTCGTCGATTTTAAAGTTTATTTTCGTGTTATATTGTGAATTTTATTTACATGGGGAACTTTATATAATGTTTACGTGAATAAACATTAATGTACAATAATGTTTGGTGTTACGCTAATAATAGGAGGACGATAATATTACAAATTAAACTAAGCGTCTTAATATTTTATCATCCGGAAGTGAACATCGGTTATAACATTTAATTCTGTTTATTTTATTCTGACTTGTGAGGTAAGAGTGTCAACCACCACGGGTCCTCCTCCCTCACACTCCAGGTAAGTCACACAAACACTCATACGGTCACTTTACTTTATTTTCATTAATACTGCACCTTGTATAAATAAAAGAGGAAGAACATAGTTAAGAGACTCTGTAAAGGAACAGTGTAGGTGAGAGAGACTGTAGTAGCTGCTTCGGGAGTGAGGCAGCGATCGTGATGGGGATAAGGGAGGTTGTCGGGCTCCCCAATTAGACAGATTCACGAACACAGACGAACAAGCTCCTCCTCGTATCCTACTACTGACGAAGATATGCTCGGAGATGACTCAGGGCTTTAACACATCGCTGTGCTGGTTTTTCTAATCAGTGTCGAACTCCTCAGAGGACCTGAAGGACACCTGGGTACCATCAGCCTTCAGGCCACCAGCACCAACAGGGACAGCGTTGGACTCTATGATACGGAAGCCATCGTCGTCAGCGATATACTTGACGAAGTATTCCACGCCCTCAGGAGACGTCCAGCTGGAAGACATAAATTCCCATATTTAGATTACTTGTGAGTATCTTCCTCACCTCGAGACATTTACCTGACTCAGGGATCATTAATGCCAGACACAACAACTCCGTCAGGGTAACATCACAGGTTAGTTTTTCGTAACTTGTGAGCGCCCCACAGATCCACAGGACACATATCATTACCCACTGCTGCAGCGCCCTCACCTGTAGGAGCCGGTGACGGTGCTGTCGTCGTCGATGCTCTGGTTGTGGCCGAAGTCATCAAAGTCGAAGTTGAGGACGTTGTCAGGGCGAGCGGCGACCAGGGCGACGAAACCCAGGAGGAGGAGCAGCTGACAGAGAAACAAGTGTTATTTTATTGAAAGAAACATGAAGATGACTTTGACTATTAACAATGAAGCTCTTGGTCTATAAAATAATGAAGTCAATTTAGGTAAAAGTTCACAATTCTTTTTAGTGATAATAATAATGGTGAACCACTATCGGGTAACACGTTAAGCTGTACAGTAAGTATCTCGACACCATATTCTAAAGACAGTAATATTCTCGTGTTGACCTGATGCTGTGTGAGGTAATACTGTACCTGACATACTTAACACATCACCTTGGGGAGAAGATCACCCTAGGGCCCTGACTTGACTGATCATCTCTTGACACACAGAAGAAAACACTTGACACCCTGCCTGGCCACGAGGTTAAACTTGAGTCTCATAGGTTAGGTTAGGTTAGGTTACAAGTTCTAATAATCATCAACAGAGACTCTACTACAGTATTCCCCCTCTTAACAGCCAACTCCCCCAGCAGAAGAAACCCAACTCACGATACACTTCATGGTGGTGGTCGGTGGAAGAGTGTGATACTGAGCAGCGGCGGTAACACGTTATATAGTGGGCGACCATGACCACGCCCACCTAACCCGACCTGACCCGACCTGACCCTATCTGACCTTACCTGCATTGTGCCACACTCTTTCCTACTGTCATGTAATTTTTGCTCTCCTTTCTAACCTGTTTTATCGTCCTTATCGGTGTATGTTTACAATCCCCATAACGAAACCTAACCTAACCTAACCTAACCTAACCTAACCTAACCACTACACATCTGGCGGGACTGAGACAACAGCTATAACTCAATGTCTAGTAGAAACTGTGGCTACTTTTTAAAATATACATAAATCACATCCCGTTATATACTGCAATGTAATAATATTTTCTCCTTGATATCTTTAGGTTCCTCTATTGGCACTCACACAGCTAAATTTTTCTGATGTAACTCAATCTTGGTGTTCAGTAACTCTTGGTCGAGGAACTTAAAAAAAAAAATGGAGAGATAATTAAGAATTTCCTCTAACAAGAAATCCCGGACGTGAATGTTGACCCAAAAAAACTACGAACATCATAAAACAGTCGTCATTCCTACCTCCTATCACGTACAATCGTTCTTTATTACCACCTGTCACGTACAATCGTTCTATCTTACTTCCTATCACGTACAATCGTTCTATCTTACTTCCTATCACGTACAATCGTTCTTTATTACCACCTGTCACGTACAATCGTTCTTTATTACCACCTATCACGTACAATCGTTCTATCTTACTTCCTATCACGTACAATCGTTCTTTATTACCACCTATCACGTACAATCGTTCTATCTTACTTCCTATCACGTACAATCGTTCTTTATTACCTCCTATCACGTACAATCGTTCTTTCTTACTTCCTATCACGTACAATCGTTCTTTATTACCTCCTATCACGTACAATCGTTCTTTCTTACTTCCTATCACGTACAATCGTTCTTTATTACCTCCTATCACGTACAATCGTTCTTTCTTACTTCCTATCACATACAATCGTTCTTTCTTACTACCTATCACGTACCATCGTTCTTTATTACCACCTATCACGTACCATCGTCCTTCTTCCCTCCAATCACGTTCAGGTGTTCCTCTGACCAGGTAAATAAACACCTGTGTATAGGTAATGATGTTTGTGTTTGATTTTATTCTTCTTACTTTTTTATTTCAAGCTTATATGAGGAAAGCTTTTATGAGTTGCTGTTTATGTTTGATCAAGCTTAGGTTAGGTTAGGTTAGGTTAGGCTAGGCTAGGTTAGGTTAGGTTAGGTTAGGTTAGGTTAGGTTAGGCTATTACTGATGTTATTTATTCGTGTTTCCTTCACACAAATAAAGATTAAATATTTCTCATTATCTTTCTCTTTATTTCTTTTTAATATTATTTCATTTTCAAGAATTTCGTCACAGTAACGTATCTTATGGAGCGCTGTTGGGTCTCCAGTAGTACATGCCCGCGCCATCTGTTGACAAAATAATAAACTCACCGAAAGTTTCAACCAATGAGACAACAGCCCGGGAATAATCAGCCAATCATAGAAAAGTGTTGCATTGATCCTGGAAAATAACGTCATTAGAGGGCGGAGCTTAATAACAACCAACACGGTAGTTGTGCTTGTTTGAATCCTCCGGCGTCTAGGCCATGTCAACAACCTTCTTCTATGAATCTCTGTTTTTATTGGTTGAATGTCCTGAAGCTAGTTTCCTTGTGGCTAAAGTAGTAGAAAGTTTATTTCTTCCCCAATAGATGGCGTAGGCATGCAGACTTGGCCACCTATCACGTAAACATGATACCTACTCTAAATATTAAGTATCAGAAAGTTAATATAAACAAACCTCATATAAAACAAGAATTACCATAAATTATTTACTATTTCCAAACTTTAATAGGCACACACTGTATCTATTAAGTTAACAAATAATAAGGTTCGAAAATTAACATCTCATTTCTGCCCCTAAGACCTTACACATATACTTCACTCATAGATTTTGTATTATTCTTATAAATATTTGATTATATTTTTTAGCCAGGAAATGAAAAAAATGGTCATGATGTTGTTGAGAATAAAGTGAGTTGTATCGAATATCTCACTCCCTCCCTCTGCTACCCTACTCAGCTCTTCACTACATGACGACAGGAAAACCAGATGATTTTATCCCACAGAGACTCCCAGTAATCTCTTCTTAGGATGTAATTTTGTTTTGGTTACAGTTTAATGTACCTGGGATATATAGAGCCCCTTGATGTTTGTGTGTTGAGTCCCTTGATGTTTGTGTGTTGAGTCCCTTGGTGTTTGTGTGTATAGAGTCCCTTGGTGTTTGTGTGTATAGAGTCCCTTGGTGTTTGTGTGTATAGAGTCCCTTGGTGTTTGTGTTTATAGAGTCCCTTGGTGTTTGTGTTTATAGAGTCCCTTGGTGTTTGTGTGTTGAGTCCCTTGGTGTTTGTGTTTGTTGAGTCCCTTGATGTTTGTGTGTTGAGCCCCTTGGTGTTTGTGATTATAGAGTCCCTTGATGTTTGTGTTTATAGAGACCCTTGATGTTTGTGATTATAGAGTCCCTTGGTGTTTGTGTTTATAGAGTCCCTTGATGTTTGTGTTTATAGAGTCCCTTGATGTTTGTGTTTATAGAGTCCCTTGGTGTTTGTGTTTATAGAGTCCCTTGGTGTTTGTGTTTATAGAGTCCCTTGATGTTTGTGTTTATAGAGTCCCTTGGTGTTTGTGTTTATAGAGTCCCTTGATGTTTGTGTTTATAGAGTCCCTTGATGTTTGTGTTTATAGAGTCCCTTGATGTTTGTGCTTATAGAGTCCCTTGGTGTTTATGTTTATAGAGTCCCTTGGTGTTTGTGTTTATAGAGTCTCTTGGTGTTTGTGTTTATAGAGTCCCTTGATGTTTGTGTTTATAGAGTCCCTTGATGTTTGTGTTTATAGAGTCCCTTGGTGTTTATGTTTATAGAGTCCCTTGGTGTTTATGTTTATAGAGTCCCTTGGTGTTTGTGTTTATAGAGTCTCTTGGTGTTTGTGTTTATAGAGTCCCTTGGTGTTTGTGATTATAGAGTCCCTTGATGCTTGTGCTTATAGAGTCCCTTGGTGTCTGTGTTTATAGAGTCCCTTGATGTTTGTGTTTATAGAGTCCCTTGGTGTTTGTGTTTATAGAGTCCCTTGATGTTTGTGTTTATAGAGTCCCTTGAGGTTTGTGTTTATAGAATCCCTTGATGTTTGTGTGTTATGTCCCTTGATGTTTGTGTTTATAGAGTCCCTTGGTGTTTGTGTTTATAGAGACCCTTGATGTTTGTGTTTATAGAGACCCTTGGTGTTTGTGTTTATAGAGTCCCTTGGTGTTTGTGTTTATAGAGTCCCTTGGTGTTTGTGTTTATAGAGTCCCTTGATGTTTGTGTTTATAGAGACCCTTGGTGTTTGTGTTTATAGAGTCCCTTGGTGTTTGTGTTTATAGAGTCCCTTGGTGTTTGTGTTTATAGAGTCCCTTGATGTTTGTGTTTATAGAGACCCTTGGTGTTTGTGTTTATAGAGTCCCTTGATGTTTGTGTGTTGAGTCCCTTGGTGTTTGTGTTTATAGAGTCCCTTGATGTTTGTGTTTATAGAGTCCCTTGATGTTTGTGTGTTATGTCCCTTGATGTTTGTGTTTATAGAGTCCCTTGATGTTTGTGTGTTATGTCCCTTGATGTTTGTGTTTATAGAGTCCCTTGGTGTTTGTGTTTATAGAGTCCCTTGGTGTTTGTGTTTATAGAGTCCCTTGGTGTTTGTGTTTGTTGAGTCCCTTGGTGTTTGTGTTTATAGAGTCCCTTGATGTTTGTGTTTGTTGAGTCCCTTGGTGTTTGTGTTTATAGAGTCCCTTGGTGTTTGTGTTTGTTGAGTCCCTTGATGTTTGTGTTTATAGAGTCCCTTGGTGTTTGTGTTTGTTGAGTCCCTTGGTGTTTGTGTTTATAGAGTCCCTTGGTGTTTGTGTTTGTTGAGTCCCTTGGTGTTTGTGTTTATAGAGTCCCTTGGTGTTTGTGTTTGTTGAGTCCCTTGGTGTTTGTGTTTATAGAGTCCCTTGGTGTTTGTGTTTGTTGAGTCCCTTGGTGTTTGTGTTTATAGAGTCCCTTGATGTTTGTGTTTATAGAGTCCCTTGGTGTTTGTATTTATAGAGTCCCTTGGTGTTTGTGTTTATAGAGTCCCTTGGTGTTTGTGTTTATAGAGTCCCTTGATGTTTGTGTTTATAGAGTCCCTTGGTGTTTGTGTTTATAGAGTCCCTTGGTGTTTGTGTTTATAGAGTCCCTTGATGTTTGTGTTTATAGAGTCCCTTGATGTTTGTGTTTATAGAGTCCCTTGATGTTTGTGTTTATAGAGTCCCTTGATGTTTGTGTTTATAGAGTCCCTTGGTGTTTGTGTTTATAGAGTCCCTTGATGTTTGTGTTTATAGAGTCCCTTGGTGTTTGTGTTTATAGAGTCCCTTGGTGTTTGTGTTTATAGAGTCCCTTGATGTTTGTGTTTATAGAGTCCCTTGATGTTTGTGTTTATAGAGTCCCTTGGTGTTTGTGTTTGTTGAGTCCCTTGATGTTTGTGTGTTGAGTCCCTTGGTGTTTGTGTTTATAGAGTCCCTTGATGTTTGTGTGTTGAGTCCCTTGGTGGTTGTGTTTATAGAGTCTCTTGATGTTTGTGTTTATAGAGTCCCTTGATGTTTATAATAACATAATAATAATAATAATAATAATAATAAGACAGGTATACACAGCACGTATCATATAATTTCAACAACAGTCTTTTCTGTCATGCTGTTGGGGGCTCTGATTCTTCTCTCCTTCAGCCAGTCAGAAAACATCATCGCCATATTCAGCCAATGAGAATAGCAAGTCATAAGCAAGGTCTGTTGCTTCGAGCCTTCCAAGATAAACTACGTATGAAACAAGCATAACTACCTAATTTACTTGTCTCTTGGTTCCTTCTGATAACGCCACCTTTCAGAGCTGTTTTCTGATTGGTTCAATATTCCCACATTGTTGTCTCATTGGCTGAAATTTTCTGTCAGTTCATTATTTTGTCAACAGATGGCGCGGGCATGTACAATTGGAGACCCAACAGCGCTTCATAAGATACGTGATTGTGACAAACTTCTGTTCCCGAGAAATTTAATGTTGGCAAAATAAAAATAGTCAAATAAGAACACAGCATTTCTTCCTAAGCTGACCTGTCTATATTTAATTTGATATTTAGCTCTATCTAAATATCTATCTGTCCCCTGTATCTCCTTACCTGTCTATTTTACTGTCTATTAATTCATTTATCGCTATTTATCTATTATGAAACCTGTGGATCTGAAGACAACTTAAATGATAAACACATAGTTAGGATCACTGCGAGCGGGACCCTGATAACAATAATAATAATAATAATAATAATAATAATGATAATAATAATGCCGTCTGCTGTAACATACAGGTACATTCTCAAAGGAACAACAGTTAAACACAGTCATATAAAATATTCCTTTAATTTAAAGAAAATTTACAATATATGCGAATAAATTAGTTAGATTTATGTGGGTCAGGAGTGTCAGCAACATCGTGTAAAGAACGTTAGCCACAAGGTCCTGGTGAACGCTCATCGTGTAGAGAACGTTAGCCACAAGGTCCTGGTGAACGCTGGTGGGGTCGAGCTCTTCACGTTATGTGGTCAGGTTCTCACGGAGGACATTTACTTCCTGTCGTGGAGTTCCTCAGAGGACGTGAAGGATCCCTGGTTACCGTCGGCCTTCACACCGGCGTCGCTGGCGGGGACGGCGTTAGACTCAAGGACACGGAAGCCATCGTCGTCAGCGACGTACTTGACGAAGTATTCAACGCCTTCGGGAGTCATGAACCTGCAACACGAATAATATATATTGTCATCAGAAGCTTCTTGGTTACACAGGTTTATGTATCTATGTATTCCGGTTTCTTGTAATGTTCATTAATTCATCCGTAAACCATTTGGTTGTTATCAGGCGTCTGGACATGTTATTAATTGTTATCTCGACTATTGATAACTTTCATCATTACATAAATCCTCAAGAGACTCCCACCACATCAACCACTGACTCATGACCTGATAACGTGTGCAACACTCAGGACCATCTTCATCAGCCTGAGTCCAGGTGAACAACACCACAGTTACCAAGCAACAAGTACAGAGGCACCACACTCACCTGTAGGTGCCGGTGTAGGTGTTGTCGTCGTCGATGTCTTGGTCGTGGTGCAAGTCGTCCAGATCGAAGTCATTGTCGGGGCGGGCGGCGACCAGGGCGGCCAGACCCAGGAGGACGAGAACCTGATGGAGGGAGAATAGAAGTTGATAAGATACACCGAACAGAAACAGTCACAGTACACAGTGAAACACGTGTGAGCAGAGAGGTGTAACACACACACACACACACACACACATACATACGTTTGTAAACATGCACGGTAGAAACCTTTAAACAGTTGGATCAATAAATTAAAAAATGGTTGATTATTTAATATATAAATTAACATCCAAGTTTTACCGGCAGCTTTAAATTCTATAATGAATGAACATCTTATTACTGTACATATTTTTAGGAGTTTCTGTTAATTTATTTTGGAATCGATCTAAAAAAATAACTCTAGATGATATAAATAAGTCAAATTTAGCTCCCATGAACAGATGAGAAAACCTTTGGAGAGGCGCCAGTTATTATAGTCAGTCACCTCCCCAGCAGGAGGAACACAACTCACGAGGTACTTCATGTTGATCAGTGGTAAGCCAAGATGTGATGTCCCCAAACTGGTGGTGCCAGGTTATATAGGTGGCTCACATGGCCACACCCACCTGACCCTCCCTTCCTGACACTACCACACATCCTCACTACAACACGCTATCGTCACCAATACCCCTGAATATATTGCTAACTCTTCCCTCCTTCTCTACAATATAAAGTATAGATTTACCCTCCCAAGACACTCAAATCTAGTCATACACACAGTAAATGACTCACTCTAAAAGCACAAGCAATAACTCTCCTCCCTTATGCGGGTCATTGCCAACTGTTATCAGAAAAACTACAGCCGGGTGGCAAAGACCGGCTGTCGTCCCCCACCCCCTACCCTGGCCTCGACACTCTGAGACCCGACCATCTTAGACTTTACTCTGGAAACTTAGAATACTGAGCCTGAAGCCTTTGCTGTTATTGAGTCTCATGACCTACATTATGTATTACAAATTACGTAAGAAAAATAAATAGTGAATACCCTATTTAACTTATAATTATATAACATCTACCTTTATCTAATCACGTTATATTTCTATGTATATAATCGACATATGTTTTAAAATTTAGTATATTATCGACATATTTATATAATTCATCCATAATTCGTTTAGTGAATTAAACAGAGAGAAATAGTTTAACACAAACACACACACACACACAAACACACACACACACACACACACACACATACACACACACACAAACACACACACACACACACCTGACTTCCTCCGGTCTTCGGGTCCACCAAGCTGCCTCTGTCCCCGGGTCACACGTCACCTTGTGTGTGAGGAGTCATCAATATTCTCCTCAGGTCAAAATTGACTAACTTGCCCAAGACGAACTTCAGGAACATGCAAAACTCACTCTCTGGTCTAGACGTGTGCACTGCCTCGTGGACTAAATATAACCAATGTACTGGTGGTGATTTATACTGGATATCCAATACTCATGAGAAACTCTATTGGACTATAACACTTCAGCTCACTGGTATATTATTCACAGCCCCCATCACCTAGAGTAGCCCCCACATAAGGCCTAAGATAGTCCCATTATGATATATCGCCTCAGTTGATGATTAAGTCAACCAAAGGAGAATGTATCCTCCAATGTGTCAGTCTCTCTCAGTTCGTCCTCCTCGATCAACAAGTCCAGCATAATGGTACAGCTCTTCACGTTGCTCTCCTGCTCGACACTCAAACTTATGTATCTACGAAGAGGTGATAGTCTAGTGGTACGGTCTTCACGCCCTTAGCTGTAGAAACTGTAGTGGATGTGATGCACGACACTAAGAAGCTCACCAAGAGGTGCTTCACCACAGTCAAGTCACCAGCTGGATGAAACCTTCGTCACACCAACTGCTGACTCTAAGAAACACACCGTCAGGATTATTACACTGAGTAAGACAACTGACAGCTAGGGTGCAACTACACGTGTTATTCTGCCTTGGTCAGTACCGCACTGTCTGTCTCCTAGGCAACCCAGTAGAGTGGAGCTGGCGACCATAAGAAGCAATTAAGAAAGTTAAGTATAAGAGACGGACTGGATCCTATGAACCGCTTTTTTTTCACTGCCGCTTAACGGTTTTCACTTAATCACGCCAAGGCTCGTGTGTGTTTGTGTTTTGTGAGCCCCATGGCTCTCACTGTGTGTGTGTTTGTGTTTTGTGAGCCCCATGGCTCTCACTGTGTGTGTGTGTGTGTGTGTGTGTGTAATAATAATAATAATAATAATAATTAACGGTTTATTGAAAGAGCTTGGTAGCCAGAAGGCTGAAAATATACAGTTACATATTTGGGGAATGGGTTTCGAATTACAAATAATATACAAATAACATAAGTGACATAAATAAAATATATAATAACTAGATGGGGAAAAGCTCAAACTACAGGGCATTTCAATATAGTGACAGTGCAAGAAGTAGTGTATACTGGGAGTGAATACACTGGTTTATTACAAGTTATTGATAATTTTTACAATGGTTGGGACTGGGCTGTTCTTATAGCGATCAGTTCGTGCACGTATGGGCTGGATGCGGTTGTGGTGTCGAACAGCAATTCTCGGACTAGGGATCTCAGGTGGTAGTAGGAACCGGTGTCGGGGATGGTGTGTGTTGTGAGCGCCATGACGTGAGGAGTGAAAACCGTGAAGCGCCACTGCCGGGTCACGTGGTAAATCATGTGATCATATTATGTCTTTCTGTTAACATTAAGCAACATTTAGGCAAAAAATTAGGTTCCCAACTGATATACTTTTTAGTGTATATAAATTATTTAGGGTTCTCGAGTAAAACAATCACACCTGTATATATCTTTAAGAAGGCTGGGAGATAACGAACAACAGAACAACAGCCACAACTCAGGTAAACACGCCCCTGAGCCGCCCACGCTGGGTAGTGTCAGTCTCTCAAAGGTACAACAGTTAAACACAGTCATGTGAAATATCTCTTTAATTTAAGGAAATTTACAATATATGCGAATAAATTAGTTAGATTCATGTGGGTCAGGAGTGTCAGCAACATCGTGTAGAGAACGTCAGCCACAAGGTCCTGGTGAACGCTGGTGGGGTCGAGCTCTTCACGTTATGTGGTCAGGTTCTCACGGAGGACATTTACTTCCTGTCGTCGAGTTCCTCAGAGGAGGTGAAGGATCCCTGGTTACCGTCGGCCTTCACACCGGCGTCGCTGGCGGGGACGGCGTTAGACTCAAGGACACGGAAGCCATCGTCGTCAGCGATGTACTTGACGAAGTATTCAACGCCTTCGGGAGTCATGAACCTGCAACACGAATATATATATTGTCATCAGAAGCTTCTTGGTTACACAGGTTTATGTATCTATGTATTCCGGTTTCTTGTAATGTTCATTAATTCATCCGTAAACCATTTGGTTGTTATCAGGCGTCTGGACATGTTATTAATTGTTATCTCGACTATTGATAACTTTCATCATTACATAAATCCTCAAGAGACTCCCACCACATTAACCACTAACTCATGACCTGATAACGTGTGCAACACTCAGGACCATCTTCATCAGCCTGAGTCCAGGTGAACAACACCACAGTTACCAAGCAACAAGTACAGAGGCACCACACTCACCTGTAGGTGCCGGTGTAGGTGTTGTCGTCGTCGATGTCTTGGTCGTGGTGCAAGTCGTCCAGATCGAAGTCATTGTCGGGGCGGGCGGCGACCAGGGCGGCCAGACCCAAGAGGACGAGAACCTGACGGAGGGAGAATAGAAGTTGATAAGATACACCGAACAGAAACAGTCACAGTACACAGTGAAACACGTGTGAGCAGAGAGGTGTAACACACACACACACACACACACACACACACACACACACATACATACGTTTGTAAACATCTATATCGCTTTAAACATTTATATAATAAAACTTAACCTTTCCTGATTAATTATTTAACAAGATAAAAATTACTATGAGCAGTATGATTATTTTTATTTGGTATGGAATAACATCCAAGAGTTACCGGCAGCTTACAGTTAACCTATTTTAAAGCTTCAACTAAGGTTTTGGAGGCTTCAGTTTCAAGAAGTAAACTTTAGCTCCCGTGAACAGATGAGAAAACCTTTGGAGAGGCGCCAGTTATTATAGTCAGTCACCTCCCCAGCAGGAGGAACACAACTCACGAGGTACTTCATGTTGATTAGTGGTAAGCCAAGATGTGATGTCCCCAAACTGGTGGTGCCAGGTTATATAGGTGGCACACATGGCCACACCCACCTGACCCTCCCTTCCTTACACTACCACACATCCTCACTACAACACGCTACCGTCACCAATACCCCTGAGTATACTGCTAGCTCTTTCCTCCTTCTCTATAATATAAACTATAGAATCACTCATAAACTCGTAAATCCTGACATATACACAGTAATATTAACGTCCTTAAAAGAGTAACAAACAACCTTCTCCCTATATACAGGTCATTGTCAGGTGGTGTCAGTAAAAACTACAGGTTGGGTACTATCGAGTGGCCACCCGTCCCTTCCTCCCTCACTCTACAGGGCGCGTCACCTCACCTTGACATCTTGAAGTAAGTGTTTTAATACCTACCGTCATAACTATAATGTACGTAACTAGACCACTCGATTTTGTTCTAACGTTGCTAGTAAATTAATAGCTATCTGAACTATTAGGGTAATTCAATGCTTTTCTAATATACAATGAAATATCACTGTAGACAAAAATAGGATAAAGATTCATATTATCCATAGCAAATGCATGAAGGAAGTGGACTACCATCTTCCAGGACTAAATATTACCCGTCTTTGAATATTACTCTACCTGTATATTATTGATCTTTACAATACTATCTTATCCGCAACCACCATTACTACCACAATTACTACCACATCCACACCACCACCACCACCACCACCACTACCCCATAGAGAGCCAGATGTCGCCCCCTCGTTCCTCTTGTCTATATGTTCGTGTCCTAATTCACTGACACCTGATAGACGAGTTGACCCAGTGTAAGGTGTCTGGAGAGAGAGAGAGAGAGAGAGAGAGAGAGAGAGAGAGAGAGAGAGAGACTAACATCCATAATTATTTCTATAGTTGTATCCATCACTCACTGAGGCCACCACTATAGCTATACTTTAAGACCTAACCTAACCTATCCTATCCTATCCTAACGGAGGCACTGAGTATCATACCTGACTCACCTGCCTCTAATTAACAGACAAATAAAACGAACTAAGCGACTCTAAATAACACCATGTAGAGTTGTCGGGATTAATTATCATATATTTGATAATTTGTTAAGTTTATTTTTTAATTAATAAGAATAATATCGAGTTAAGGATTTTTTTTTTCTTATGAGGAAATATTTTGTTTCAACTGTCCAGGGTGTTTGTGGGGGGTATAGCTGTGGGAGGTGGAGGTTATAGCTGTGGGAGGGGGAGGTTATAGCTGTGGGAGGGGGGTTATAGCTGTGGGAGGGGGGTTATAGCATTGGGAGGGGGGTTATAGCATTGGGAGGGGAAGGCTATAGCTGTGGGAGGGGGAGGTTATAGCTTTGGGGGGGGGGGTTATAGCTGTGAAGGACAAGCTCTGAGTAGGTAGCAACAGGCGTAGGTAGAGGAACAGGGAGGCGTCATTATATCATATTTTTTTGTTAGGGACTTTCTCCAACCTTGACCTGCATTGAAGACGAAAGTTACCAATTAATCCAACATTTATAACACATAACAAAAGATTATTAACCATTACTAACATATAACGAGGTGTATAAGGTGTAGTGATACTTCCTGTGGCGTACCTGTGTATAGAGAGAAGAGATAAACGATGGAGAAACGGTAATAAGATGATGAATATTTTCTCAGACTATTATGAGGAGATATGATGATAGCGGTGTAGGGTAGGATAGGGTTCAGGGTAGGGTAGGGTAAGGTTGGGTAGGGTAGGGTTGGGTAGGGTAGGGTTGGGTAGGGTATGGTAGGGTAGGGTAGGATTGGGTAGGGTAGGGGAGGGTAGGGTAGGGTATGGTAGGGTAGGGTAGGGTTGAGTAGGGTAGGGTTGGGCAGGGTAGGGTAGTGTAGGGCAGGGGAGGGTGTGGCAACGTTAGCTCCCGCCCACAGCCTATATAAACCGTCACAGCTGCCTCTGAGTATCACAACCTGCTACCATCACCACCAACCAACATGAAGTGTATCGTAAGTTGTGTCCCTTCTCTCTCTCTCTCTCTCTCTGATCGGGATTGGCCTACACACATTATTCACTTTAATCTTCTTTCAGTATAGTGAAGTATCATTGAAATATCCTCTCTAGTATATTGCTCTGAGACCCCTTGAGGCAGACATCAAAACATCACCAGGTATTAAGTGTAAGACGTAGGTGATACTCTCTCTCCTGTAGTAGAAGTCTTGTGTAGTGTTGTTTTCTAACGCCCTCCTCCGTCAGGTGCTCGTCCTCCTGGCTCTGTCCGCCCTGGTCACCGCTCGCCCCGACAGTATCTTCGACTTAGATATGGACGACATGCACCACGACCAGAGCATTGACGACGACAACACCTTCACCGGCTCCTACAGGTGAGTGTGGTGGTTGTGGCTCACCTGTTTTGGATTTTATATTTATCTTGAACTCTCTGAAGACGATATTTAACCCATTGAGGTCTATGGTTTAACCCTTTGATGACTACAGGTTTATCCCTTTAAGGACGATAGTTTAACCCTTTGAGGACGATAGTTTAACCCTTTGAGGACGACAGTTTAACTCTTTGAGGACGACAGTTTAACCCTTTGAGGACGACAGTTTAACCCATTGATGACTACAGGTTTATCCCTTTGAGGACGATAGTTTAATCCTTTGAAGACGATAGTTTAACTCTTTGAGGACGACAGTTTAACCCTTTGATGACTACAGTTTAACCCTTTGAAGATAATAGTCAAATCCTGTAAAGAGAACATGTTAATTTAAACGCACAACGAAACTTTACGAATACATATGAACAAACATCGACTTTACCGAGAAAAAAAAAACGAAAAAAATCATCACATTACGACAGAGAATCGTTGGCAGGTATGACATTGACCCTCAGGTGTCCGTCTTACCATGACGAATGTTTTCACCTTAAATGTCACTCTGTCAAGACATTTATTCACTATCGAGGTAAAGGGTAAAAGTTCTCTTGTTTTAATGTTTTCAACTACTAATGTCTAAGTGTTAATTTTTATGTCGAGGATTTGTTATAATGTCTACTGTTTGTCTAATGTCTAAATATTTTTTCAGTGTTTAATTTCTCACGCCATCTTCCTCCCGTTTCAGCTTCATGACTCCTGAAGGCATACAATACTTCATCAAATACGTTGCTGACGATGATGGCTTCCGCATTGTCGAGTCTAACGCCGTCCCCATCAGCAACGCCGGCGTGAGGGCCGATGGTAACCAGGGATCCTTCACATCCTCTGAGGAACTCCCCGATAGGTTTTAAAGATCTATGGAAACGACAGATTACGACTGAACCTCGGAGTGTTGACAGGACCGAGTGACTGTCATGACTGGAGGAACTCGACTGTCAACATTCTGGGCAACTAAACACGACGTCTTCTACAGTTTGGTCAGTGTTAACTGTAAATCCACTTTACAGTTAAATGTTCACACGACCAAACCTGAAGTCTTTCATCAAATTCTTTATGTCTTCCTTAATTTATTCCTAAAATAAAAGACAAATCATGATATCTATGTTTTTATTCCTCACTTGTTAAATACTCAGAATCTTCCATTATAATTCTCATTGATGTTATTTAGCAAACGGGTGGGGGAGGTACGTTAGGTAATAGGTTAGGTTAGGTTAGGTTAGGTTAGGTTAGGTTAGGTAAGGTTAGGTTAGGTTAGGTTAGGTTTGGTTAGGTTAGGTTAGGTTAGGTTAGGTTAGTGCAGTAGTTCTCTTTTGAAATTCAATACAGTTAATTATCTTACTCAGGCTAATCTTCCTTTTACCAAACATCATCACTACTGGAGCCTCACCAACACGAGTCATCAATTATATAGTTGATGAGACAAGACTCTCATAATATTTTCAAAGCGTTGGCCAATGTGTTTGTAGCTTCCACATTATGCTGCCATTATATAAACAGTTCTTGAATTTGTTAATAAATATAATTCCTTGAAATACAAACTTTTGGCCAGTCGACCGTGATGCAGTACCGGAAGGCTCGTCAGGTGAGGGTGAAAAGGTGTACTGGAACGCTCGTCAGGTGAGGGTGAAAAGGTGTACTGGAAGGCTCGTCAGGTGAGGGTGAAAAGGTGTACTGGAACGCTCGTCAGGTGAGGGTGAAAAGGTGTACTGGAACGCTCGTCAGGTGAGGGTGAAAAGGTGTACTGGAACGCTCGTCAGGTGAGGGTGAAAAGGTGTACTGGAACGCTCGTCAGGTGAGGGTGAAAAGGTGTACTGGAAGGCTCGTCAGGTGAGGGTGAAAAGGTGTACTGGAACGCTCGTCAGGTGAGGGTGAAAAGGTGTACTGGAAGGCTCGTCAGGTGAGGGTGAAAAGGTGTACTGGAACGCTCGTCAGGTGAGGGTGAAAAGGTGTACTGGAAGGCTCGTCAGGTGAGGGTGAAAAGGTGTACTGGAACGCTCGTCAGGTGAGGGTGAAAAGGGTTAGCGTAGAGTACCGGGGCGTGGCTGGGTCTGAGTAGAGATGGTGGGTTGGGGTCACGTGTCGGGAAAAGGTCAATGGGGGGAGGGAGCATGGGAGGGGGCGGAATTTATGGGGCTAAGGGAGAGGGGGAGTCTAGGAGAATAGGGATGGGGGTAGTGTAGGAGGCTCTGTAAGGGAGAAGGGTTTGTAGGAGACTAGGGAAAGGAGAAAGTGGGGTATAGGAGGCTCTGGAAGGGGACAGGGTGGTGTGGGGGGCTAGAGAACAGGGCCGGATTAAGCTTAATATGGGCCTGAGGCACAGATCAACTTGGGGCCCCCTACCCTCAGGGTATATATAAATTACAAGAACAAAATATACCCAAATTTATCAATGATTTCATCAATATCAAGCTTCTGCAAAATAACACATTTAATGTTCATAAGAGACAGAAAATTGAGACGTTGCTAGGACATCGGTGAACGAAGTTCATGTTTTATACGCTTCAACTTCGAGAATGTTTGGATTTGGGGGCCCCTTAGAGTCGGGGGGCCTGAGGCCAGTGCCTCAAGTGCCTCATGGTTAATCCGGCACTGCTAGAGAAGGGAGAAAGGGGGATGTAGGAGGCTCTGGAAGGGGGGAGAGGGATGTAGGGGGCTTGGGAAAGGGGGGAAGAGCCTGAAGGAACGCACATTAAAGACTACAGCTCTCTGGCCTGGCGGTGTCGTTGTTGAGCGCTTGTAGATTGTCATCTTTTTTGTTCCTCCGTCTCTCTCCGTATATCTCTGATGAATACCTTTGTTTATTTACCAATTTACTTATTTATTTACTCATCTCTTCACTTATCTAAAGGGAATAAGAGAGGAAGAATAGTAATACTTTTATCAAGTTTAAAACAAATTATAATACGTATATGGTAATTTCATCTTTTCACAAGATTTACGTGATACCATTTTGATATTTGGTTTGTTTACTACTGCAGGTTCCAATACTAAGCTATTTTATAAGAGAAGCTGGTGACTGGTTCATACTGATAACTTACTGACTCGTTCAAGATATTTTATTGAACTTAAACTGAACGAAGCAACGATTAATATGAATATACCACGAAAAGGTAACATCAGTTTTGTATTTATATTTTCTACAAAAGGTTCGCGAAAGTATGTAGAAAAATTCAATTAAAGAAACACCATAATTTTCACCTCTTGGTCCTCTGAGCGTTTGTGTTTTTGTGACAAAGTTGATGTTACTAACTGGTTTGGAGGGGGGGGAAAGGGGGGGAGGGGAAGGGTGGGAGGGGGAGATGGAGGGGGAGGGGGGGAGGGGGAGATGGAGGGGGTAGGGGGGATTTATACATACCTGGTGATGTATTTAGTCTCTCACGTGTGTTTGTTTATCAGGTGAAAGTGCACAGGTGTTATTGGCCTCTGGGGAATAAATTTGCTGTAGACTTAATAAATGTTCGCTAGATGTAGTGTTTGCTGGGTGTGTTTACTTGGCTTCTGAGTGTTTGATGTTTAAATCTATCTCCTCTAAGTCTTCGTTTCTGAATTATTATTATTATTATTGCACACTGTCCGCCAAGCTTAAATTTAACAAGAAGACTGCCACTACGCACAGCTTGCCTTCATCACCCTAACCTAACCTAGCTGATGGATATCCGAGGGGCGAACCAGTGACTACATGGACAAGAAACGAGTACTGTTATCCACCGAACCACCGCCTTTCCTTAAATACTCTTCCTGTAACGAGGTAATTAAATATTATGACTAAAATATTATCAAGTCATCAAGCTACTGGTTAAAATACATGAATGAATTTTAGATTAATTTTATATACCAAATTTCCGATCATTTCATTCAAATTAACTATTATATTTATGACTATATATTCAGTATACCGTTTATCAGTCGAGAATGACCTTGATTACTCAGTAGCTTGCAAGAGGCTAATCGGTTAAGATGGGTTTGGCCGGTCTGACGTCTTGGAGTCAGTGAACGAGCTGCCCGCCATCCTGTTACCATATATTCCTCCCGCGCAATTTTTTAGTAAACAACCTCTTTAATCCGTGTTGTGTAATGGAGGTCTAGCATAATTATGTACTTTAGGTGTTTAATTGGCCATCTACTTTGTATTTGGAGAGAGAGAGAGAGAGAGAGAGAGAGAGAGAGAGTAATATGACTGTATGACTATAAGACTGTATATATACGGTTACTGTTATGTATCTCCTAACTGGGAAATACACTCAGAGATCAATTTCCTTAACCTAACCTAACCTAAACTAACCTAAACTAACAAATCCACCTTTAAGTAATAGCTATTAATATTATGTGTCGGGGTGTCAGGGTCACTGAATGAAGAGCTAGTATTGAGCAATCTAACTGTTAGGGCTATTATATCTATTAGTTGGAGCTATTATATCTATTAGTTGGGGCGATTAAATCTATTATTTGGAGCTATTAAATCTATTAGTTGCAGCTATTATATCTATTAGTTGGGGCGATTAAATCTATTATTTGGAGCTATTAAATCTATTAGTTGGAGCTATTATATCTATCAGTTGGAGCTATTAAATCTATTAGTTGGAGCTATTAAATCTATTAGTTGGAGCTATTAAATCCAATAGTTGGAGCTATTATATCTATTAGTTGGAACTATTAAGCCTGCTAGTTGGGGCTATCAAATCTATTAGTTGGGGCTATTAAATCTATCAGTTGGAGCTATTAAATCTATTAGTTGGAGCTATTATAGGGGCTATTAATATTGGAGCTAATCTATAGTTGGAGCTATTAATCAGTTGGAGCTATTAAATCTATTAGTTGGAGCTATTAAGCCTGCTAGTTGGGCTATCAAATCTATTAGTTGGGGCTATTAAATCTATCAGTTGGAGCTATTAAATCTATTAATTGGAGCTATTAACACAGTGGATGGGTCCTTTGGGGAGCTATTAAAATTATCTACCTGTGATGTATCTGTACCTTTTACCTGTACTGATTTGTTTATATACTTTTTGCTATTGTTTTTGTTGTTAGTTCACACCTAATGTAGTTGTAGGTAGTGTGTGTGGGTGTGGGTGTGTGTGGGTGGGTGTGTGTGTGTGTGTGTGTGGATGTGTGTTCTAGTGGTGATAGTAGTGGTAGTGGTAGGAAGTAGTACCTCTATTGATAATGATGATGATGATGATGATGATAATGACGATGACAATGGCAACACTAGAGCCATTAATGAGGTAAGGGCGTGGTGAGGCTATTGAGGTCATCACACAAGCCAACTCAAGTAGTGGCCAGTTCAAGCTTTACTTAACCTTTAGTATTTAAACAGAGTAACTTGGTGTGGTTGACAAACAATCAAGGTAAGGTAGGAGTTAGAACCTGACCTGGTTTACCACGTATAAAATGCTTGATACTCCCGTCCTAGACAACACACTCGTCTCCTCCTCCACCACCACCACTGTCCATCATGAAGTGCTCCGTGAGTTACTGTTCCTTGAGTTACTGCTCTTCCGTGAGTTATTGTTCCTTGAGTTACTGCTCTTCCGTGAGTTACTGCTCCTTGATACGTGAGATACTGTTTCTTGATCTTTGAGTTATTGTTCCTTGAGTTACTGTTGTTCCGTGAGTTACTGCTCCTTGATCCGTGAGATACTGTTTCTTGATCTTTGAGTTATTGTTCCTTGAGTTACTGTTGTTCCGTGAGTTACTGCTCCTTGATCCGTGAGATACTGTTCCTTGAACCTTGAGTTACTGTTGTTCCGTGAGTTACTGCTCCTTGATCCGTGAGATACTGTTCCTTGAACCTTGAGTTATTGTTCCTTGAGTTACTGTTGTTCCGTGAGTTACTGCTCCTTGATACGTGAGATACTGTTCCTTGAACCTTGAGTTATTGTTCCTTGAGTTACTGATGCTCTGTGAGTTACTGTTTCGTGAGTTACTGTTCCTTGATCCCTGAGTAACTGCTCCGTGAGTAACAGTTCACAATGGGTTGAAATAATAAACTTTGCTAATGGGAAAAAATCCGTTATATCAAGGTGTCCGTTATAGATGTGAAAAAACTTGACCTAACGAACTATAAAGATGAAAGTCCGTTACATCCGAGTGTCCGTTAAATACGAAACCCCCATATAACGGATTCTAATAGACAAGTCCATCATGTGGAGATTTCACTTTATGTAACTGTTAGGATCGTCTAAAACATTGATCTGAAATTCACTGTGATTCTTTTTGCCTCCCCGGTGATCACAAGTCGTGTTTGGGGAGGGAGAACTGTACACTCACTCAGACATTATTAAATACGTTACCAATAATCTGAAATGAAATCTAGGTTAAATTGTGATAAGTGTTAATCGTAGACAGATTTATTATTTAACTTAAGCAAGGTGAAGAAGATTCCTGAGGTGAGACGAGAGTTTAATTAAAATGAGAAAGGTATTTTAACTTGAGGAGTAACTGTATTTATCACTCGTTGTTAAACCATTAAAGTTACGATAGATTATATATGAGTCAAGTGATAGATTAACTCTTATTGTCTCTTATTTGGCAGTAGTTCAATAACACCTGTGTCTTGTTAACTCTCTCTAATTTAATGTGTTTTTTTTTCTTTAAGTTCAGTTCTGGTTTGACCGCAAGATGTCATGTCAATTTAATTTTGTTCATGGTCGCTCGATTCTACCTTGACTGAACACATTTAGTGGGATTCATATTAGAGCGTGAGTCGTGTGTGTGTGTGTGTGTGGCTGAACAATCCCCCTCCTTCACCATGACTGTCTCCCTCGTCTCCTCAGGTTCTCCTCGTCCTCCTGGGTCTGGTCTCCCTGGTAGCCGCCCGCCCTGAATCCATCCTGGACCTCTCCGTAGAGGACATTCACCAGGACATGGACATTGACGAAGACAACACCATCACAGGCTCTTACAGGTAGGTCCTCCCTATATGAATCTGATTCCTAAAACGATTTTATTATAACTTTATATTAACGTGATAATCTGGATTAAATAGATACTGTATAATTTTTTTAATTATTCCACAAATCACACACTCACACACACACACACACACACACACACACACACACCTAGTGACTAAGGTGTTGTCTGCTGAGTGTTAACAAACCTTAGCCGCCACTAACCATCTCCTCACTTCCTCGTCGCAGCTGGAAGTCTCCATCTGGTGAGCAGTTTTTCGTCAAGTACATCGCTGACAAGAATGGCTTCCGAATCTTGGAGTCCAACGCCGTCCCCGTCACCGTAGGTGGTGTAGCTGCCGACGGTAGACAGGGAGCCTCCCATTCCTCCGAGGAATCTAATGACAGCAGGTAGACGTCCTGCAGGAATACGAAGGATCACACCGGGCGGGATATGAGAGTTGATGCTGGACTGTTTTAAGACTCGCGTGATTTGAGATACTTGGGTGTGGGAGGCGGCGAGGTAGGGTACCTGAAGGTGGGGGCCCACTCGTCCCTCTCCCTACACCTTCCCTTCTCACTTCCCTCTAGCGATGTTATCTGTCTTCACACTTTACACATATTTACACTAATTTATTTATGAACACAACAACATTACATCAATAAAGAATCAAAGTACTTGTGTGTATATGTGGCCCCTCATGTCACCACTTGGGGTAAATACTCCCAACAGTAACTTATTATGCGTCTTACGATCTGTATTCCTTAACAAACTAAAAGAAAAAAATATCTAAAAAAAAAAAAAAATCCTTCGTGTGTTGATGTAATCTGGTCGAGTAGACAATATCCTCCGGCTTCCTCTTAGGACATTCTAGTGAAGTCTGGTCATGGGGAACTAAATCACTCTCCTCAGTTATGTAAATCGTGATGTAAGAATATTATCTGGAATGTGTTTATAATATCAACAACATAAACAGACATTCCTTGAGAGGATTTGAATATTTACGTGTATGGTAACCTTAGAAGTCCCCCCCCTGCCCCCCCCCCCCCGCCCCCCCCCCGCCACATATAGAGACATATATGATAGAACGAGTCAAGAAGAACTCCATCATCTTCTTCAGAACGGTAGAGGACATCACCTAAACTCACCTCACCTCACCTCACCTGCACCTCACCTACACCTCACCTGCACCTCACCTCACCTCACCTGCCCTTCACCTCACCTGCATCTCACCTCACCTGCACCTCGATTGCACCTACACCTCACCTCACCTCACCTCACCTGCACCTCACCTCACCTTACTTCACCTGCACCTCACCTCACCTCACCTGAACCTCACCTCACCTGCACCTGCACCTCACCTCACCTCACCTCACCTGCACCTCACCTCACCTCACCTGCACCTGCCCCTCACCTCACCTCACCTCACCTGCACCTCACCTCACCTCACCTCACCTGCACCTGCACCTTACCTCACCTGGACCTCACCTCACCTCACCTGCACCTGCACCTCACCTCACCTGCCCCTCACCTCACCTCACCTGCACCTGCACCTCACCTCTTCTCACCTGCACCTGCACCTCACCTGCACCTCACCTCACCTCACCTTACCTCACCTGCACCTCACCTCACCTGCACCTGCACCTCACCTCACCTGCACCTGCACCTGCACCTTACCTCACCTGCACCTCACCTCACCTGCACCTGCACCTTACCTCACCTGCACCTCACCTCACCTCACCTGCACCTGCACCTCACCTGCCCCTCACCTCACCTCACCTCACCTGCACCTCACCTCACCTCACCTGCACCTCACCTCACCTGCACCTGCACCTTACCTCACCTGCACCTCACCTCACCTGCACCTCACCTCACCTGCACCTCACCTCACCTGCACCTGCACCTTACCTCACCTGCACCTCACCTCACCTCACCTCACCTGCACCTCACCTTCCCCTCACCTGCCCCTCACCTCACCTCACCTCACCTGCACCTCACCTCACCTCCAATATTATCCACCACCTAAGGCAACAAGTCAGTAACTTTTAAAAACGACACCATTTCTAACAGGTAACATTAACACCTAATTAATGGTAAGTTTCTCCCGCTAAAGATCTTGAACTGATTCTCTCATTGACATCATAGGCGACTTAGTTAAGATTCTTCGTTAATCAGTAAATTTTGATTTTTTACTTGACTCAGTTTCCGTGAGTCGCTGAGACAAACTTTACCTCATTTTGGTATACTGATGAAAAGTTATGCTAAGGCTATGCTAAGGTTATCCTAAGGTTATGCTAAGGTTATGCTAAGTGTAGTGTAACCAGATATGTGATGAACCTTACCCAGGAATTGTGTAGTGCAGCCAGATATGTGATGAACCTTACCCAGGAATTGTGTAGTGCAGCCAGATATGTGATGAACCTTACCCAGCCATTGTGTAGTGTAGCCAGATATGTGATGAAGCCTTGGATTTATAGCATTCAACAGGTAGCGGGTTACTTCACTCCAATGGTAGGATTAAAGGTAGATTACCTTTTTTTATTAGCTGAGTCTATAAGGAATTCAGTCATCTACTCCACACGGGATTCGATCAAGGAATCTAAAACATGAGAAAGAGAGACTGTACCCCAAGGAACCAGAACATTATCACAGGTACAGTGTGTTGGTCTTGTGTTAGTGTGTAATAATAATAATAATAATAATAATTAACGGTTTATTGAAGGAGCTTGGCAGCCAGAAGGCTGAAAATATACAGTTACATATTTGGGGAATGGGTTACGAATTACAAATAATATACAAGTAACATAAGTGACACAAATAAGACATATAATAACTTAGATGGGGAAAAGCTCAAACTACAGTTCATTTCAACATAGTGACAGTGTTACAGTATTACAAGTTGTTGATAATTTTTACAATGGTTGGGACTGGGCTGTTCTTATAGCGATCAGTTCGTGCACGTATGGGCTGGATGCGGTTGTGGTGTCGAACAGCAATTCTCGGACAAGGGATCTCAGGTGGTAGTAGGAGCCGGTGTCGGGGATGGTGTAGAAGCTTCTTACCAAATTTGCAGATGAGGTCGTGGTGATGGTCAGTGAGAGTCGAAAGGGTCAGTGTGTTGAGCGCTTCTTGATATGTGGAGTAGGAGGGGTTGTGTGTGTGTGTGTGTGTGTGTGTGTGTGTGTATCGTTTCGTCTCTGTTTTATTTTATTTTTGTTTTTCGTTTTTTTTTAATTTTTGTCTTTTTTTTCACTTTTTTTTTTATCGGGTTCACGTTTTTTATTTTTTATTTCTCTCTCTCTCTCTCTCTCTAAACAATGTTGATAAGAAACAAGAAAACAAAAATAAGGAGAAGTAAGAGACATAATAATAGAACTTAAAGGTATTATTAACCCTCCTTCCTTCCTTCCTTCCTTCCTTCCTTCCTTCCTTCCTTCCTTCCTATCTCCCTCCTTCCCTTCCTCTTTTCCTCCTTCCCTTACTCTTTCCCTCCTTCCCCTTATCTCTCTCCCTCTCTTCTTCCTTTCTCCCTCCTCCCCTTCCCTTCCTTCCTTCTTCTCTCTTTCCCTCTCAATTTACTTCTCCCCTTCTCTACTCCTTCCTCCTCCCCTTTATCTCCCCCTTCCCTCAATTCATTTTCCCCTCTTCCCTTACTTCCTCCCTCTTCCATCCCTCCCTCCCTCTCCATCCATCCATCCTTCCTTCCTTCCTCACCTGTTAATCACCTGTACACTCACCCACTCACACCTGTCGAAAACCTCTACCAGAAAACAAACAAATATATTTTTTTTTCATTTGCTGTTTTGTTCAGGTAAAGATGTTGTTTTTGTTGTTGTTTTTGTTGTTGTTTTTGTTTTTGTTTTTGTTATTTAATTGTTTTGTTTTTGTTTGTTTTTGGTTTTTGTCGTTGTCGTTGTTGTTGTTGTTGTTGTTATTTAATATCTTTTACCATTATTATCATTATATATCTCATCGTAAACTAATTAATAGCTGCTACCATAAACTATTTTTTTTTTAAGGTTGAATAATCATATGGAGTTAACTTATCATTTTATTATTGAAATTATTCATAATATTTTACACTTATAAACGATCATGTGAATAAATAACTTTGATAAATAAATAATAATTGACTCATACGTAGAAGAAAGAAGTGTGATAAAAGGAGCTATAGGAAGAGGAAGAATAAGGAAGAGGAATTGGAAGAGGAAGAGGAAATGGAAGAGGAGGAGGAAATGGAAGAGGAAATGGAAGAGGAGGAGGAAATGGAAGAGGAAGGTCATGGAAGAGGAAATGAGGAGAGAAGGTTGTGGAACGTGGAACGAGAGAATCATGGAAGAGTAAATAGAACAGAAAAATCACGGAAGAAGGAATAAGAAAGACGAAAAATAAAACAAATAAAAGAGAAATAAAATAAAAATAATGACTAAGAAAATCAATTCATTGGAGTCTTGAAGCCACACAGAAGACACGATAAACGGGAGGTGAGGAAGGTGGGAGGCAAGGAGGTTGAGAGAGAGAGAGAGGAGGGAGACAAATGCCCCCCATCCCTCCCTACCCAATGTGTCTCACTCTAGGTAGCCCTTCCTTACCTCCTCCCACACACACACACGATCACTTTAAGACATTCCAAATACCTCATATCCTTTAAACATCCTGACTATCATGTTTACAATAGGATATCTAGTTCATTTAATCATCATCCGTTTCCTCAGAGGACAAGAAGGATCCCTGGGTACCGTCAGCGGCCACTCCTTCACCGTTGACAGGAACAGCGTTGGACTCTACGATGCGGTAGCCATCACCGTCAGCGATGTACTTGACGAAATATTCCACACCTTCAGGAGACTTCCAGCTGCAACACACAACAATGTTTACGTTCTATAATCTACGTCAGGTGTATAACTCCAGGTAGGTTTAATAACTCTCACCTGAGGATACACCTGGAGCTAAACTTCCTCACTCTACAAATTGATGCTGAAATATATCTCACTCAGTTAAGCTACAAATTCTAACTTAATGGCTCAACAAGATAATCATCCCAGCAGCTGACGTCATTATAGATAAACTGATGTAACTAAGAGAAAACTGCTCATTAGTTCTCCCTGTGGTGCACCTGTGAGGCATGAGACAGGTAACCCTACTCACCTGTAAGATCCTGTGATGGTGTTATCTTCCCCAATATCTTGTATCTGGGTGATTTCGTCGAGGTCAACGTCAGGTCGGGCAGTGACCAAGGCGACCAGACCCAGTACAACGAGAACCTGGCGGAGGAGACACAAAAAAGGTTAAGTTAAGTAAGAGTCTGGGGCGGGTTCTGTAGTTCAGGTGTTGGAAGGTTAGTATCGCGAGGTTTGGTCCCCGGTCAAGGTGGAGGCGTTGGATTCTCTCCTTGTACACCAGGTATTGTACACCAGGTCATGTACACCAGGTCATGTATACCAGGTCATGTATACCAGGTCATGTACACCAGGTCTTCTATACAAGGTCTTGTACACCAGGTCATGTATACCAGGTCATGTACACCAGGTCATGTACACTCAACAATAAATGATTACACTATCGGGTGAGTGTGTCGAGGGCGGGACCAACCTGTGGGTGGACCAGCCTCCTGCCAGGGTGGTGGAGTAACCCACTACAGCACCTGGTGAGTGTTAAGACCCAGGGCAACAGACCAGCACCTGCCCGGCCACCACCCTACTGCAGAAGACTTATATGAATAAAAAAAACAGCTTTGAGCAGTAAAACATCGAATAACTGAGAAACTGTTAAGCCCACCAGCACTAGACTGTGTTTACTGGTGCCTGAGTGTGTTCAACAAAAATTCGTTCAATAAACATCTAGTTCAGGTGTTATAATCTATTAAGAACAATTAAATGAACTATGAACTTTTTTTCATTTTGGTCATTGACGTAAGTTTGTTTACACTCCATGCTTTACAGTCGCTGGTACACGTACACCTCCCCCCGGGACATTGAACACATGTACAAAGCTAAAGTCAACTCACAAAGCACTTCATGGTGACGCTGTTGATCTGTAATGGAGGACGATGGCGTGTGTTGGTTAGGTCTGGTGGTAAGTCTCTTTATACCACAGGATCCAGGTCACTTCTCCACCTCCTGCCAGGCCTGTTTGTCACTTGATCTTCACACAAAAATGTCATGACAGTTTGAACACCAAGTCCTGCCCCACATACTATACTGTACCAAGTCCTCGACCCTCTCCAGGTGCTCTACTCGACACCATCACCTTAATTTATCTTCAGGTAGGCACTGTTACCTCACACATCACCATACACTATCACTACACCACATCATCACACCAGTAAGTCATCATATCACCAAGTCACCATATCACCACACCACCACACCAACAGACCATCATATCACCACACTACCACACTACCAAACCATCGCACCACCGTCTTGTGTGAAGTTAATTAAATATTGAAGTAAATATCATATTAAGAGGAGTAATTATCTTCACACTGATTTTAATTGCACACACACACACACACACACACACACACACACACACACACACACACACACACACACACACACACTTCATAAACCCATTGACTATGATAACTTAATCCCTTATTTTTGTGACTTAAATCTGGAAGAATAATGACTTTCCATGAGTACGATAAACTAACCCTTTGAGTACAATGGCTTAGTCCTTTGAGTACTAGGCTGGGGAGGACCTGTACTCAAACACCACACTCTGGATAAGGTAAAGTAATATAAGTTTCTCTGGACAAAAAGTAGTTAACCTCCAAGAGCATCATCGAGCCCTTACAATTATCCCAGAAAATCAAGAATAAGTGAAATAATTATGTTAAGTGTGTGTGTGTGTGTGTGTGTGTGGGTGTGTGGACCTGATATACATACATAACATCCATTTAGTAAAAGTAAGGTTGCTATAGGATCAACATGAACTAATTGTGTTATCCAGATATCGTATTTGTGTTCCTCCGCGTGGCTGGCCAACTTGTTCAGAGGACTGACCCCAATGGATACTGGACGATGCCTTAACAGGACGAAGTGTGCCCGATTACCGTCATCTAACAGGTCATTTCTGTCAGGCTTTCAGCAGATCAGTGGTAAGGCCTCCCTCTCACACTCACTCAACCACTTCATACTCAGCGACGTATATTTATATTGAAACAGTTTATTTAGCCAGAAAAACACAGATACAGAGTGGATAAAGAATCATAATATGAACATGGTTGAACCAGTGAGAGGCACCTGATATATATACTGTACATTTATCTTAAGGAAGTATTATGTAACATTCAGTAACATCTGGAATAGTACAATAGCATGGTGGTAATAACAACATGTCACCACGGTTATCACTTCGTTATTTATTTAATTTATCTTTTTTTTGTACATTATATTATAAGTAAATACATACTTTACAGTGGTGTTGATATACATAAATATGATAAGGGAGGGAAACAGTACATCAGGGGTTGTATTAAGGTGGAACAAGGGGACAGAGCTGTTAGTATCATGTCTAGTTGGCAAATATATTTATTACAATGGTAATTTCTATCTATCTACATGATGGTATCTGGTAAAACGGTTTTGGTGGTACAATAAAATCAGGAATATAAAGTTGGTATTACAAAAACTATTAATACTTAGACAATAGATATTTTTTAAGAGATGATTTAAAGGAAGTCTTACTGTAGTTGATAGGAGGCTAACGACCCATTAGGCTTCAGGATAATGCCCAAGGACCTATCTGAAGAAGGCAGTGAAGGCACAAGGTGGTTTGTTATTAGCCTGGTGTAAAGTCCATGGAGGTGAAGAACGCCAAACACTTTCCTTTTATGCTCGTGCTGGCGAAGCGTTCATTACGGTACGAGGGATACAGTCCAATTCTCCCTCCTCCCTGGCCAGTGAAAGTGAGATACCTATTCTTCCTTCCTTCCTTCCTTCCTTCCTTCCTTCCTTCCCCGAGATAGAGACACCCTCACTCCCTTCCTTCCTTCCTTCCCCACCCTAAAATTGACCTCTCTCTCTCTCTCTCTCTCTCTCTCTCTCTCTCTCTCTCTCTCTCTCCACCCGCACACCCCAGCAGGATCAACAACCTCCCCTAGGACGTGGGGTAGTAGGGCCAAGGTCACACCACCACCACTTTCTACAGCCTGCTGGGGACGTCGTCTCTCTCAACAGGTAAGTCCTGCTTGGTCCACCTCCTGTAGTCTCACCTAACCTCAATTGTTGACTTTATGTTTGTTTTTGTTTTAATGGTACGTGTGTGTGTGTGTGTGTGTGTGTGTGTGTGTGTGTGTGTGTGTGCGTGTGTGTGTGTCTTCTTGCTGTTCCTCAGATTATCAAGACTTGTGTAATCTATGTTCACATTACGACCACACCGACATTCCCCGACACCCTCACACCGACACTCCCCGATACCCTCACACCGACATTCCCCGACACCCTCACACCGACATTCCCCGACACCCTCACACCGACACTCCCCGACACCCTCACACCGACACTCCCCGACACCCTCACACCGACACTTCCCGACAACACTCTTTACGTCTCACTGATGCCGACGATAACAGCACCATGGAGAACTAAACTTATCATTACACCAAGTGCTTATCTCACCTAACCTAATCTTACGTTCCATTAAAGAAGCAAAGAATAGCTATAAGACATTGGAGGAAGAAAGGAAGAAAAAAAAAATATTGATAAACTGTTGCCAATAAGAAAGACGAGAAAAATATTGATAGTCTTAAGGAGAATGACTCTACACACACACACACACACACACACACACACACACACACACACACACACACACACACACACACAAACACACACACACACTATACACTGGTTTAAAAAAAACAACTTGTACTTGTTGATCTAGTTGTTAGTGGCGAGTTGTATGTCGAAACTCACGGGAACTGATCCACCCTGTGTGTGTGTGTGTGTGTGTGTGTGTGTGTGTGTGTGTGGTACAGGTCACCTCCTCGTGGTATGTGACTTGCTTATCTCACACACAGGAGGTTTAGCATAAGGTGTATGGACAGGTGTATGAAGTGGTGTATGGACAGGTGTTTGGACAGGTGTTTGGACAGGTCTATGGACAGGTGTACGAGCAGATGTATAGACATGTGTTTGGACAAGTGTATGGACAGGTGTACGAGCAGGTGTATAGACAGGTGTTTGGACAGGTGTTTGGACAGGTCTATGGACAGGTGTACGAGCAGATGTATAGACAGGTGTATGGACAGGTCTTTGGACAGGTGTATGGACAGGTGCTTGGACAGGTATATGGACAGGTGCATGGACAGGTGTACGAACAGGTGTACGGACAGGTGTACGAACAGGTGTATGGACAGGTGTACGAACAGGTGTATGGACAGGTGTTTGGACAGGTGTAGTATTTTTCTCCAGATTTATATGTCATAATACATATTATATTGATGAACACAGTAAGTTATATAGTAAGTATATTGTGTGTATGTTTGTGTACCTGTGTATGTTTGTGTACCTGTGTATGTTTGTGTACCTGTGTATGTGTGTGTCCCTGTGTATGTTTGTGTCTCTGTGTATGTTTGTGTACCTGTGTATGTTTGTGTACCTGTGTATGTTTGTGTACCTGTGTATGTTTGTGTACCTGTGTATGTTTGTGTACCTGTGTATGTTTGTGTCTCTGTGTATGTTTGTGTACCTGTGTATGTTTGTGTACCTGTGTATGTTTGTGTACCTGTGTATGTTTGTGTACCTGTGTATGTTTGTGTACCTGTGTATGTTTGTGGTGAATTATTTCGTATGTGTGTAAGTGTGGACCTCAGTTTGCTGTTGAACAATGCATAAATTTGTGTGTATGTATAGTTCTGAAGGACCTTAATGAATGTGTGTGTGTGTGTGTGTGTGTGTGTGTGTGTGTTAAATTACTGTTCGGTTACATACAGTAATTACCATATTAATGAGGTAAACGTTTTCTTCGTTGTCCTGTTTACTGTATGAATGTAAACAATGAATATACAAGAGGGAATTATTTAATGTAAAATACAATAACTATTATAAACTACTATCGTGTATTGACAGAAGATAAGCTGTTAACAGATAAACGGCTTATACAATGTTTATTATCAAGGCGCCCTGGTCAACACTGTGGGGCTCTTGTTGAGTGAAAGTTCAGTCCCAAATGCTCCTAGAACAGTGGTTCTCAACCTGGGGGCCATGGCCCCCAAGGGAGCCACGGCAAGAATTTAGGGGAGCCACGGCCAGCTGTTATAAGTTGTACGTTTCCAAATAATGTTGGGAATCTGAATTAAACAAAACTTGTATTACTTATTTGGACTTGGCAGAAGAAAATTTTCATTCTTTTTTTGTCAATGTTTAATCATAACGACAATACAATTTTAATATTTACAGGTACATACTCTGGTGCTAGTTTATTTTTTATTTTTTACGGATTATTTAAGATTTCACAGGTCCAGTCCCTGTCTGTGTGACAGGCGCTGGACCGAGCTGCTGAACTGACTTGTTCAGTACGTGTCCGTGTGTCATCCCTTTGCAAGTGGTGATCGGACCGAGTGGGGGGGTTTGGGAGGAAAATGAAGGAGGCCACGAGGATGTTGAAAATTCCTCAAGGGGGAAAAGGAGTGAAAAAGGTTGAGAACCACTGGCCTAGAAGGTCGTCTTTATTTTAATCCCGAATATTTCCGTCTGTTAACTTAAAGAATCAAATTAAGGTCAATGTGGGAGCAGAAACTCAGCTGTAGCGTCACGTGTTAGGTCATGTACACACACACACACACACACACACACACACACTCACCTGTCAAATTCCCGTCTGGTTCCTGTCAAGTGCCGGGAAAATTAGTTTGTCCGGCCCCTAGTCCAGACACGGCTAATCAACACAGCCTGGGACACGACCACTCTGTCTCACACTTGTGGTCGGTAAGTTTAGGCGGTATAAGAAAGACTTTGTATTTGTTGACATTTATTTCTTATTTTGTTATATAATAAATAAAGTACAATGGATGTACCGAAGAGAATATGAAGTACCTGATGTTAAGGACAGTGAAAGGGGCAGGGGGAGGAGGGGGAGAAGGAGGAGGAGGAGGAGATAGGAGGTAGAGGAGAAGAAGATAGAGAAGGAGAAGGAGGAGGAAGAGACAGGAAATCATCGTCAGGAAAATGGAATAACGATGGAAGGAGAGACTGAAGCAAGAGTATGATGGCCTCTTGTAGCAGCACCTTGATGACGACTACTGCAGGAGGTGAGGCTGAGATAGAAGGAGACGAGCGATGATTTAGGAGCTTCTCGTGGTGCTCCAGGGAACACTGTTTGTCGTGTTCCGGAGCCCAAGACAACACGCGAAGTGGTATCATTGGTTGATAGAATTTTTTTATTATTTACTTGTCGAATTCGTCAAAGAGATCCTCAAGGGAGACGAAGGATCCCTGGGCACCGTCAGCTAACATGCCGCCGTCGGTAGCGGGGACAACGTTGGACTCGACGATGCGGAAACCGTTTTCGTCAGCTTCATACTTGACGAAGTATTCCTTACCTTCGGGGGAAGTCCAGCTGCAGGGAGATAGAGACGTTTATATTTATTTTAACTATTCCTTCACTGATATGTTAGGAGCGTAAGACAATGCCAGCACAGGCAGAAGTCGGGCGAAGATTACTCTGGCTTATAGTTACTAAGAATTATTTGTGCTTACGAGTTTTAGGGAAAAGCCATGAACTGTTCACTGCTCCTGCTGGCGCTATGCATTGTTTAACTAAATCTGAACAACATATAACAGATGAAGTTACAGCAAGACCAAGAGAGTGAGTTTCAAAATTATTAACCCACAGAATATTATATAGTTGAAGTGATAACTATGATTCTTCTTCAACAGGTGTACAGATGATTACCTTACCTGTAGCTACCAGTGACAGTGGTGTCTTTGGCGATGTTTAGGTCATGGTGAATCTCATCCAGATCAACAATGGTATCGGGACGAGCTGTGACCAGGGCGACGACACTCACCAGGACGAGAAGCTGACGGGACGGGGGAGGAGGAGGAGGAGGAGACAAATGGATTAGTATAACAGATAAAATACAATGATTACAGTAAGAAATCTATAGAGTACCAAGACGTAAAGAAAACAAATGCTAAGACGTATTTATCAAGGGGGTGGGTGCATATCTTATTAACGTTAGAGAAGATTAATTCATTGATAAAGTTAATCTAAGAAATACAACAACAAAATCTTATATACGCTTCTACATATGCTTATATAAATGCAGTGAAGAATACAGCCACTTTGGGTTAGCTGTTAAAACATTACTATTGGAACTAAAGGTAATATTAATCTTCTGATGCTTCTGTTGGGTTAGTTATGTATATAATATGTATACTTGCACTGTTTATGTATATTCTTCGTATACTTCGTGTGTTTCTCTCTGTCCTCCTCCAACACTCCCTCTTCGTGCCTCCCTCCAACACTCTCCCTCTCCTCATATCTCTCTCTATCTCCCTCCAACACTCAATTATCTCACCTCCACCATCTCATTCTCTCCAAACACTGTCTTTCTCTCTTTCCTTCAACTCCCAAACATCTTATTTTATTCTCCTCCTCCTCCAACTGTCTCTTATATCATCCCTAGTCTCTTTGTCTCTCCAACTTACTGCCAGCTTCATGATGCAGGTAGGTAGGTAGGTAATAGGGGGTAGATACTAGGTAGTGTGAGGAACAGGACTGCAGTGCCCTCTTATATACCCCTCCTGAAGAAGCCCCGCCTATCAAACCTGACCTATTCCCTCAAGCTAACCCCCCCCCCCTTTATGACCTGACCTCCTCCTCCTCCGTCTGCCCCCCTTCTCTCAACCCAAAGGTCAAGGGGTCAAAATGAGTCAAGAGGCTATTGATGTTGATATTGTGTGTTTGTTGATATCACCTGGTGTATTAATATCACCTGGTGTTTGTTGATACCTCCCTTCACCCCTTGATATTCCCTTCCTCACCCCTTCCTCCCTCCATCCCCTCTTCCCCTATTGTCAATTATAAAACAAAGGACCATCGTAGACCAGTGTGTATAATGAGATCTCTGATGGCCGGTTTGTGAATTAACATGATGAGTAAATGAGTAAAATTGGATGATAATGATGAATAAATGAGTAAACAGGATGATAATGATGAGTAAATGAGTGAATAATGAGTATACTAGATGATGGTAGTGAGTGGATGGATAGGTTTAAACGTTTGTGTGAGTAAAAGTAATTATTATGAGTATTATGAGTACAGACGTTGTTTATGTGAGTTAGAAAGAGTAAAAGATATAACCTCATATTAATTCAAGAGAGAAAAGACAGACAGACAGACAGACAGACAGACAGACAGACAGAAAAGACAGACAGAGAGACAGACAGACAGACATACAAACAGACAGACAGACAGACAGACAGACAGAAAAGACAGACATACAAGCAGACAGACAGACAGACAGAAAAGACAGACAGACAGACAGACAGACATAAAAACAGACAGACAAACAGACAGACAGACAGACAAATAGACAAACAGACAGACAGACAGACAGACAGACAGACAGACAGGTGAATAACATTAAATCTTTAGATACACCCAAAAAATAATATAAATTTAAAATACAAATTATATGTAAAAAAAAAATAGAATCAAAATATACACAAGAAAAAAAATTTGGGTCGAGAAATAAATAAAGACAAAAGCAAAAATTAGAATCATATACTAGCCCCCCCTACCCCCCAACCCCCCCTACCCCCACCACCTCCCACCCCCCATCACTCCCACCCCCGGAAAAAAAACACCCACATATTATTTACATTAAGTGAAAGTAAACAGACTGTATTTATAATAGTAAAAAAAATAATCACACAAAAATATTTATCGTATATAAACACAGAATTTATATATCGCAGAGAGAGAGAGAGAGAGAGAGAGAGAGAGAGAGGTTACGATAATGTACGACTGAAGTTGTTTTTGTCCGCCTGTATAATAGTTTCAGCTTAAGGTACGAAGGTTGCTGAGGCTGTTGGGTGCAGGAGGGAGAGTTTGTCAACGTACGATAATGTATAGAGTAGGAAGACCGTGGATGACAATTGATGGATGATGTAGAGGATATTTAAATGCTTCGGGATAGCTTGTAGTTATAGAAGTATGACTGTACATACATACATACATACATACATACATACATACATACTTCCTTACAGGCATACATACATACATACATACATACATACATACATACATGAATGCGTCGATGTATACACGTACACAATAAATGCAGACCTCTATTCACCTGTAATTACAGATGGGTGAAACAGGTGTAAGGAAGAGTTGGGTACAAAAGGCGTGCCGGGAGGAGAACGAAGGGGGGGAAGGAGGGAGGAAGGGAAGGAAGGAGGGAAGGAGGGAGGGAAGGAAGGAGGGAAGGAGGGAGGGAAGGAAGGAGGGAAGGAAGGAAGGAGGGAAGGAGAGATATTTTTAAGAGTATTTAGGAGAAAAATTACAAGTGTCTCTTATGAACGATCTTTCTTAAGTTACAGTGAACGTGTTTGATATTCTCTCTCTCTCTCTCTCTCTCTCTCTCTCTCTCTCTCTCTCTCTCTCTCTCTCTCTCTCTCTCTCTCATTCATAAAAAGAGAAAGAAGAAGGTCAGGTCAGGTCAGGTTGTGCATGACTGAATCACGGTTTAGTCTTCATGCGCCACTACCCACCCGCCCGTTATACTGACAACATCACCCAAGCGTACTCGTCTGTTTCATCCACCCTGAAGGAGGAACCTCTCACGGGGGGGGGGGGGGGGGGAGAGGGGGGGAGGGGCTCATTAATTAACCATCACCTACCATGACCTCTCATACTTATTCGTAACCTCTGACTCCACACATCTTATTGTACTTTGGGTTGACCTCCTCCTCGTCCTCCACCTCCTCCTCCTCCTCGTCCTCCTCCTCGTCCTCCTCCTCCTCCTCCTGATCTAAGCAATATGGGGTCTGTACTCTTAAATCCAAGGTCGGGTCATTTTACGGGTCATATCCTTCCCCTGACCTCTCCTGACCTCTCTCCACAACCTCCATTGTACTCTGAGCTGACCTCCCCTACTTGTCTTGCTGCCCTTCATCTCCCGACCCGAGAATAATAATTATTTCTTAAGGTCAAAATATCCTGTAGGCTATAATTCATCCATGACCTACCTTGACCTCTCTCTTGACCCTCCAGTAATGAGAGGTCGAGAAGCGAGTAGTTGAGACCCGATGTTGCAGTGATTGATGTTATTGCAAGAGTTAAGGACCAGATGATGGAGTAATTGATGTTATTGCAAGAGTTAAGGACCCGATGTTGCAGTGATTGATGTTATTGCAAGAGTTAAGGACCCGGTGTTGCAGTAGGTAGGTGTTATTGCAAGTAAGGAAGATCAACACTGAGTCATGAAGATCCTCGAGTGACTTCCACGAGATAGGAAAATATAATTAATGATGACCACTGTTGGGTAGACGGTGTTAGGGTGCCTAATGGTCAGTGACGGGAGGGAGGGACTCAACACACACACACACACACACACACACATACACACACACATTACAATTTCTACGAGCACCTACCTAGATTATTCATTTATATATAATAAGAATATAGCTATAAGCACAACTACCCTCCATCCCTCCATCCCTCCATCCCTCCCCCCTCCATCCCTCTATCCCTTACATCCTCCCTCCCCCCTTCCCTATCCCCCTCCCTCTATCCCAAAAGTTCTCATTATTGCAAACCAGTGTGTTGCAACGGCCCTCTTGAACCCTAAATGTCGTGTTCCACTGCCCCCCCCCCCCTCCTTTCACCCATCCTACTCTCTCCCTCTCCTTCTCTTACCTCCTCTTTCTCTCATCCTCTTCCTTTCTCACTCTTCCTTTCTCTCATCACTACACACACACATACACACACACACACACACACACACACACACACACACACACACACACACACACACACATCCGATAAATTCAGTGAAATAAATTTAGACTCTCTCGTAGTTAAATAACCTGGCAGAGTACACTTGCATCACATACCAGCACCCAGAATAAACACACACACACAGTTTATACACGTCTGTCTAGTCTTCAGAATCATTGCTGGTGATCGTAAAACAAAACAAAACAGGAAATTTACTTCTTTTTTTTTTAGAGAGAGAAAACTATAAACTTATAGATGAAATTTCCTTCAATAGAAACCATAATATTTCCTCCTCTTATTTCTCAATGGTAAATCTTATTATTTTTAGCGTTTGGTCTTTACTCTGGCTGGGAGGGTCTGGAAGGGGTTTGGGAGTGGCTAAAAGGGGCTGGGAGTTTCTTAGGAGGGGCTAGAAGGGGCTAGAGGGGGCTAGGAAGGGCACTGGGAAGGCACTGGGAGGGACTGGGAGTGGTTAGTCTCCTCGTATAGTATGTAACAGTGTCTGCCGAGG
>CAUDMG010000502.1:3212500-3342500 GCA_958450375.1 Homarus gammarus
TTGGGTCGCTTCTTGCCCTCCACAACGTCTTGGTGAGAGGAACATAAGATAATGAAGAATTTACGACTGTGGTACGCAGAAGGAGGATAATAAAGGTGGAAATAGAGCAGAGAAAGACTACTAGAGACATGGTAGTGGGTGAGAGAGAGAGAGTGGGGAGAGAGCGAGCGAGAGGGTGCGTGTTGTCTGATCAGGAACACAATGGTTGAGAAAACAAAAGTGACTCGATTGTATTTATGTTGTGTCAGGGAGATAGTGTGTTTGTGTGTGTGTGTGGGTGTGTGTGTGTGTTGTGTGTGTGTGTGTGTGTGTGTGTGTGTGTGTGTGTGTGTGTGTGTGTGTGTGTGTGTGTGTGTGTGTGTGTTTTCTATATAATATTTTGCGTTTCTATGTACGTGTATGTATGTATGTATGTATGTAACTCGTTCATAAAATAAACATTACAAGTACAGAGTCTTATTGCGTATTGAATTTTATAACTGAACCCTGATTGGTTATAGGTACAATCACCCTAACTCTAATTGGCTGCAGGTAAGATTTCTTGGATTCTGATTGGCTGAAGGTAACATTAATTGACTCTGATTGGCTACAGGTTACTCCCACGTCTATTCTTCTCATAAATGTGTTTGTGCATCAGTTTTTGACGATACATATGTTGTTAAGATGTCAATCAGACGATGAATATGAAAGGAAAAAGGAAGAAAGTAAGAGAGAGAGAGAGAGAGAGAGAGAGAGAGAGAGAGAGAGAGAGAGAGAGAGTTCATTAACATATTGTACACCTGTAATACCTGAATCGGATAATAATTGTAAACGAAGATTAATCCCATAATATATATTTATTTATAACACGCACACAGGTAAGAGAGACGTCAGGTGATGTCTACCACTGACGTCATGAGAGAGAAAGGCTTTATGTTACAAGAAGTTTGACTGTTTTATGTGGGGGTCGTCCCTCTAGTGACTTGGTGACCCAGTAATTCGGTTCGTTTTAGTCTCGTTCTGTTTCGTTGTCGTCGTTCTAGTTTGTATCGGGCACTTGTTGACCCTGATGTTTATTTGTCATCGTCTTCACCGTCGTCATCTTCGTCACCATCGAGGTCGGCCTGTTCACCGTCAGCAGAGACGCCGTTGGCAGAGGGGACGGCGTTGGACTCCAGGACGCGGTAACCCTTGTCGTCAGCGATGTACTTGACTACAAACTCGATGCCTTCAGGACTCTCCCACCTGAGGGTGTTAAAAAGGACGATCAAGGATGTGAAAGAAGGACAATATACGGACGTGTACTTGGTTTATCCAGGATTAATATCATTACACAAGGCCAAGTGTCAATATGTGGTAACTCACTTGTACTCGCCGGTTACAGAGTGACCCGCCTCGCCCTCCTGCTCGTGCTCGGCGTCTTCACCTTCGAAGTCCAGGATCTCATCAGGGCGAGCAGCGGCCAGGGCGACCAGACCCAGAGCGATCACCAGCTGTGGAGAGGAAGGAGGTAACGAGCTATAACTACTGCTGCAGGAGGTTGTGAGACAAGGCATTACCCAATTGTGTACAAGAACCGTAAACTCTGGCGGTGATTCTTGTAGTTCTCACAATTTGTTCCTAAGACGAGGTTCCTACAGTGTTGAGGATGACTTAGCTACTGAAACAGAGACTAGACGTTGTGGGTATTAATCTGAACTCACCAGAACCTTCATGGTGATAGAGGGAGTGAGTTGAGGTGACTCTACGGAAGCTCAGGAGGTACTGTGTCTTACCATTTAACTCCCGACACTTTTATACCTTCTATTATAAGGTCGACCTTCACCTCCAGATGTCTGTAGGTCTTAGGTTCTCAGGCCAGGAGACGTGAGGGTTGGATCATCGGCTTAGCTCCATAGAACGAGATTTTTTTTCACTGATATATCCATCCATTCGTTCTGGGGTCAGTGAATGGACCATTTGGGAGGACGAAAAAATATGTAGATTTAGTTTTCTTGGTGGAATGGAAAGGCAACAGGACGACCACACCTCTTTTTCAAGGTTCACCTCTACATAGTCTGGCGTCTTGACCCCGAAATGTCATGTAGCTTCTTGGACTACAGCCAGATAGTCTAGGTGGTCTTTGATGATGACTCTGTAGAGGAGACGTTGATGATACTCCTGTGTGTAGCTGGTGTAGGTCGAGTCTCTGAAGTGCCGCTAACATAGGTGGTTGTAGTGATAGCTCGTCTCGATGATTTAGTTCCCTCCTTAACCTTCGCTTCACAGGACTTTCAAAATCGTTTTCTCTCATGCCTCTCTCATTTGTTCCTGCAATAAGACATGGTGCATTATTTGCTCATTATTTAAACAAAACCATAACAAAATCTTTATAATAATCACGTGGGCCTTACCTACACTTTACATATATATGTATATATATATACCTGTCAGTGTTGAGGATGTAATCATTAACAGACGAGAAGGTAAACAAGAAACAGAGAAGGTTCTTGGGACACCACTACCACCTTGGGGGACAACACCACCAAGCATTTTACTGTATCTCACGTCCATGTCCACTAACTCCTACACTGTGTGACCTCCAGGGCTCACCTCGTCTCTATGCCAGGTAAATATATACTTTTTTCCTCCCTGGACACACACACACACACACACACACACACACACACACACACACACACACACACACACAAAACACACACACATCAAGGCACTAGAAATAACTCTACTGTCACCACCAATGATGACGTCAATGTTGTTTACACAGACCATCAGTTAGCTTTGAGAGTTAAAGGCCTCTTGATATAGTCAACCTGTTTATAGATGTACGTGTGTCTGTCATCAGTACCTGGCACCATTAGTCTGCAGTAAGAGAGGTAACCAGTAGCCCAGTCTCATACGATTATTATAATACATTTTTTTTTAGTTGCTTTATGTCTTAGAGACTTAGATTAATGATGAAGCATGTTGTTGAGGAGGCGTTGACCATCCATTATCTATGACCTTCTTGTTAACATTTATCGGTGTCTGTGTGAGGGTCTTGGGATCATTGACCACCACCACCAAAGACAACACACCATTCCCACTCACAACGCAACAAAGTCTCCCTCACAACACAACAAATTCTCCCTCACAATACAACATCTCCCTCACAACACACCATTCTCCCTCACAACACAACAAATTCTCCCTCACAACACAACAAATTCTCCCTCACAACACACCATTCTCCCTCACAACACAACAAACACGTGAGGTGACCGAGATTACTGAGTTATAATTGGCTTTGTTTTTCTTCCTCATTTTTAACTCACAACAAGAATTCACACACAGGAATTTATAGAAGGAAAGATAATTTTACTTGACATTCAATCACTGATAAATTGTCACTGTGCCAAGATCATGAATTGAGAGAGAGATCCTTTAGTGAACTGCATGTTGTAACTAGTACCGGGAAGTCCTAGTACTGGGTTGTCTGGGAGTCTACTGGTCATTGTATCCACCGGGAAGCTACAGTACCGGGTTATGTGGTAATCTACTGGTCGTCACGAGGCCACCACAACACGTCTTCGATCTCTAGGTCTCAGGAGGACGACAAGGTCTTCTCGTGGCTGTTGTCTCGAGATAGGTACAGGACTTCACCTCTCGTCTATAAGGTAAATTATAACCAATTCATGGACGTATTTTAGGCAGCGAATGGTGAAGATACTTTTTGGTGTGCGTGTATACAAGGATATAGGACAAGGGAAACTGTGTGTGTGTGTGTGTGTGTGTGTGTGTGTGTGTGCCCAGTTCTGTCAAGAGAGTCACGTCTTCAGAGGAACGATAAAAACTGAGACAAAAAAGAATGTAGAAATTGTTCATCTATTCCCAAGGTTAAATGTTGACGGTTCAGCCCACTACTGTCACACCTCACGCCCTTAACCCCTCACGCCCACACGCCCTCACGTCCGCACGCCCACACATATAATTCAGTGGGGTTTGCGAGTGGGTGATCATCACTGACTACTTGATGTAGATTAAATAGAGGTCAAAGGTGGTGATTCTTCAAGTTAAAGGTGAGGGCGGTGCTGTGTGAGGGAGGGATGAGGGAGGTGCTATGTGAGGGAGGGGTGAGGGCGGTGCTGTGTGAGGGAGGGATGAGGGAGGTGCTGTGTGAGGGAGGGGTGAGGGCGGTGCTGTGTGAGGGAGGGGTGAGGGCGGTGCTGTGTGAGGGAGGGATGAGGTAGGTGCTGTGTGAGGGAGGGGTGAGGGAGGTGCTGTTTGAGGGAGGGTTGAGGGCGGTGCTGTGTGAGGGAGGGGTGAGGGCGGTGCTGTGTGAGGGAGGGATGAGGTAGGTGCTGTTTGAGGGAGGGGTGAGGGCGGTGCTGTGTGAGGGAGGAATGAGGTAGGTGCTGTGTGAGTTAGGGGTGAGGGCGGTGCTGTTTGAGGGAGGGGTGAGGGCGGTGCTGTGTGAGGGAGGGATGAGGTAGGTGCTGTGTGAGGGAGGGGTGAGGGAGGTGCTGTTTGAGGGAGGGGTGAGGGAGGTGCTATGTAAGTGGTAAAGGCAGATTGTGACCCAGAACACCAATACACAATTCTCACTTTTCCCAAGACAAAACTTTTCACTCAGTAGGACTCCATTAACACTCAATAAGACACCATAAATAGTTTATTTATAAAGTTGCTGCACAGTTGACAACATCCAGGAAGACACACGCCATTAGCGACGATAATTATAACGTAATGCTTTCATTCACTTAATTCGTCGCTCGTTGATGTGTGGTAAGTCGTCGTTGTCGTGTTAGCCAGATGAGTTTCTCTATTTGTCGTCATCTTCATCCTCCTCTTCGCTACCGTCGAGGTCGGCCTGTTCACCATCAGCAGACTCGCCGTTAGCGGACGGAACGGCGTTGGACTCCAGGACGCGGTAACCTTTCTCGTCAGCTATGTATTTGACCACGAACTCAATGCCTTCAGGACTCTCCCACCTGAGGACGTAGACACGGACGATCAAGGACATGGGGGTAACAAATCACGGACCCCAACGTCAATAAAAAGGACAACGTTTGTACTTAAATGATTTTGTTATTACTGAAGTTTTAAAGAACATATTAACGTGTTATTAAGATGGTAGCGTTAACAGGAGAACCACATGAGACTATAGTAACATAATGAAGACTTGTAGGAGGTACATCGACTATAACACAGAGAATAGGTTTACGTTTTCTGAGAGAGAGAGAGAGAGATCACACCAGCAGTCATAACTCACTTGTACTCGCCGGTAACAGAGCGACCCGCGGCGCCCTCCTGCTCATGCTCGGCGTCGTCACCCTCGAAGTCAAAAATCTCGCTGGGTCGGGCGGCGGCGAGGGCGATCAAACCCAGGGCGATAACCAGCTGTGGTGGGGAAGAGATTAAAACATTCTAGTTACAGACGACAATAAGTAAGAAGGAACAGGAGCCATTAACAGCGAGCAAGTCTTTCAGAAACACTTAACGGCAGACACTTAACCGAACACAAATGCAACACTAATGAATCCTCTGGTGTATTGAGTGTTTGTTGATGTTGTTTTGTGGAGGAGAAATGAACTCAGGAAGTGGATGAGGATGATTAATACATAAACACTAACATTACCACGAGTTACTCTCACTTGTGTCCCTCTGCCTCTCACTCACTCTCCTCAAACAGCAGTGGAGGGAGTCTAATTAAACTCTACAGGTAACTTCTCAACAGGTAACTTCTCAACAGGTAACTTCTCAACAGGTAACTTCTCTACAGGTAAGATACATGCACCTCACTACACATTAAAGAGTTTGTACTGACACTTCATAAACTGGTATCTAGGCTGAGTAAAACACACACACACACACGCACACACGCACACACATACACACACACACACACACACACACACGCACACACACACACACAAGAACCATCATCTTTCTGCTACAAGTTATTAATAGTGTTATGCCGCCGAGTCTTCACATGGGCCTTAATGACCTTAGCACAGGACATGGGAAGGACCCGAGGCGCTGGGGGAGGGGGGGGGGGGAGGAAGGTGAGGTAGGGAGGGAGGGAGGGAGGGAGGGAGTGTGAGTGGAGGGGAGAGAGGGATGGGTAACTGGAGATACAATAATGTTACGTTTCATTTCACTTTCTTAATTCACAAACAGATGTACAGCAACAGGAGTACACACACACACACACACACACACACACACGCACACACGCACACACACACACACACACACACACACACACACACACACACACACAGTCTGTATGTAATCACGACTACAAACAGGAATTGACCTCGATTGTGCTGTTTACATGGCGAGTGTTGGAGGTCGTCATTATATGCAGAAGCAATAGCCAGTATGTGTGTATGTATGTATGTGTGTGTCTGTGTGTGTGTGTGTGTGTGTGTGTGTATGTGCGTGTGTGTGTGTGTGACTCACCATAGCCTTCATGGTAGTGGATGACGGGGTGGTGGACGGTGAGGTGGGTCAGGATACACTGGTGCCTACTGGAGGAAGGAGTTCGGTTATATACCCTCCAGCCCTCAGCCCCCGCCCCCAGGACTTGAGGGGCGAAGGACCAGGATATTTGTGGAGGAGGCGGGGCAGTGGGGAGGATATGATGGGAGGATAGGGAGGGAGGAAGGGTGTTTAGGGGGGGAGTATAGGAGGTAGAGGTTGGGGAGGAGGGGTGTATCGGGGGTATGGGGTTGGGGGTGGGGAGAGGAAGGGTGTTTGAGGGGGGTAGGATTGGGTGGTGGGGGGCCTCTAAATGTGGCAGTGGTGTAGTGTGTCTGCCATAACCATCCCAGGTACAGGTATAGTCATCCACAATAGCCCTCTCGTTTCTCCTCCTGAACCACGAACCTTTGAGACTCGTGAATCCGAAGCATTTATGGATAGAATAATACATCAGTCTATTGCTTCGGGTTCACGAATCTGAATCATGTGGTTAGTGGTTCAAGAGGAGAGACGAGAGGGCTTTTGTGGGTGACTATACACGAAGTTTTTTAGTACTTCGTCGTCTTGAACCGAAGATCCTAAGCCTGAGAAAGGAACAGAGAAACACGTTTACACCTCACCACTACAGACCAGCTAAGGACCTCCCTGACGCTGGTAGAGCAAGAAGGACTTGTTACTGTATCGTCAGGAGGAACTCATGAAGGATTATAATGAGTTTCTACCAACAGTACTCCTTCCTAATGTGAGTTACAGCGTCAATCACTCTTGTCACCTCAGCCAAGTCCCATTCCATCCTTGGTAACAAAACATCATTTATCCCGCACAGAGATCCTGGGAGTGTGACAGTTGAGTGGGGTCCTCGAGTACAACCTTGGAGAGTGGTGTCCTCGAGTACAACCCGTAACGTCCTCAAGTACAGCCTTGGAGTGGGATCCTCGAGTACCAGGGGTGACCTAGAACACTCCCCGTCAACCAACACTGTAAGGTAAGAACCCACTGTGTACATATGGCCGGGGAAATATATTAGTTGACATAAATCACTTTTTTATGGCGTAACCTTCCTGTTGGACACACACACACACACACACACACACACACGACTGACGTTCCCATCGACGGCCCGTCTTCTGCCTGCAGTGTCACTCTTTTTATGGTGCCACTACAGGAACTACTGCCACCCAAGGCCTGTACTCTGCTGCGTCACCTTTGCGTAATTATGTGTTTCTTTGTTTCATCTCCTCTTCCTTTTCCTCCTCCTCCTCCTCCTCCTCCTCCTCTTCCTCCTCCTCTTCCTCCCTTACCACCTTCTTCCCAATCTGTTCTTGTCATTATTCTTCATCACTTTACATAACCTTTCCTTCATTGTGTCACCTTGCGTCACTCCTATCCTTCTCCCCTTACCTTGCGTCACCCTGAGCTTCCCTGAAGATAAGGACCTGAACCAATAAGGGAAACCCGGCCAAGGTCGTCAGAGAGGAGGACAGGGAAGGGGCTACTCCTACGACCACCTACTAGTGCTGTATCCTACTCAAAATTCTTCATCATCCTTAGATCCTACAAGTATATCCTTCATTAGCTCCTCCTATCTACACCGTATCCTATCCTACACACTGTATCCTGCCGTTAGCACCAGGACAGTCATCACATATTTACCAAAACTAAATAATAAAAAAAAATCATGTTGGTGTTATTAATCAAAATGATGCGTTTTTGTTTTGGTTTTGTTTTATATCACTTAAGAACCTTTAGAGATCGTTCACTTTGTCCTTGTTTCTACACAGGTATTAAAATCGATTATATTAGACACTGGTTTGTTTTTGAGTTTTTTCTGGTGTAGTAAATTCGTCTCTGTTTTATTTATTTATTTATTTTGGATCCTCTTTTTTTATAGTTTATTTTGACTATTAGGTTAGGCTAGGTTAGGTTAGGTTAGGTTAGGTTAGGTTAGTTAACAGGGGCAGCATCTGTGGCCTTAAATAACTTTATTTGTATTTTTCTCTTTCTCCTCCCTTTCCTCCTTCTTCACCTGTTTCCCCCTTTTCTCCTTCTTCTGTTCTCCCTCTTCCTCCTTCTTCTGCTTATCTCCCTCCTTCACCTTCTACCCCCCCTCCCTCCTGCTTATCCTTACCCTTCTTTTTCTGTTTCTCTCTCTGCCTTTCCACCTCCTCTTCCCCCTCCTCTTCTCTCTCCCCTCCTCTTCCCCCTCCTCCTCCTCCAGAAGTGAAGGTAAAAGTATGTATGGTGACCTCCCCCTCATCTACTATACAAATGGCTTATGTCTCCTTGACCACAACATAAGTCTTCCCCCCACCCCCCACCCCCACCCACACCCCCACCCCCACCCACACCCCCACCCACACCCACACCCCCACCCCCACCCCCTTGCAAGATTAACCCTACAAGCGTCGTCCCCTTGAGAGACAGTTTGCCGTGTGAACTTAAATTGTAATTGAAGGAACGCATTTGTGTTATTATAGAGGGAAGACTTTGGGCTGGTAACTAGAATTTAGGCTCTAGAAATGTCTGGTACTTAGAGGGAAAGATAGTTTGGGCTGTTAACTAGAGTGTGTTGTTCTAGAAATATTAACAGCCTAATCTACTGTAGAGACTTATTGATTGAATGAAATTAACCACACTTTTGTCTATTAACTAAAATCTATAAATATATAAAAAAAAAATTAATTCCTGAAAAATATCCCCAATTTTAACAAAAGTCTAAAATTATCAATAAAATGTAAAATACTTAAGAGAAAATGAAAAAAAAACGTGAGACATTGATTCATACGTTGGTTAGAGTACAGGCGTTACTCACTACCTGTTGCCACGTTGAACTCTCCAGGAGATTTCAACGTGGCAACAGGTAGTGAGTAATCATTAACGTCTATGGCATTATCTTAGGCTAGGTTTATGCCACAGATCAACTACTACTACTATTACACCCACACACACCCTACCCTCACCCCCTATCCCTCCCCCTCCCCTCACTCCTCACCCTTACTCCTCACCTGTCACCCCTCACCTGTCACCCTTCACCCCCTACTCCCCACCCCTCACCCCTCATTGAAGCAACATGATCTGTTTTTGTTACACCACATCCTAGACACCGCTAGGCTTAACCACACCTTAAGGACGACCATAACAACATTTTTTTCACATTACTATTTTTTTTTACGTCTAAATCCAGGTCACTGTAGGAATATTTGACCTCATATCTCAAAGGAAATTTAGATATATGAATACAGGTAGAAATATTGCTACCCGTAAATCCCTATTTGGTGACTATATGAGCCTAATTATAGGTGTGGGGTAAAAAATACAGGTACAGTAGTGTCCAAGTGGTGATTGGTGACTGTATCGTTGATGTAATGTCTTAACCTAGATTTCTGATTAGAGGTTAGAGGTATAATGGACAGGTAGAATCGTGTGCCCCAGGTATTGCCACGATAAAGGTGTGATGCAGTAACCTAAATATTTCCTTAAAATACAGTTAGATTAATGTAGTTAGAATGATAATCTTATAGGCCATTTCTCTCTCTCTCTCTCTCTCTCTCTCTCTCTCTCTCTCTCTCTCTCTCTCTCTCTCTCTCTCTTATCTTACAAAATGGAGACAGGAAAATCAATTAAAATTTTAAACGTTTAGAAAAAAAAGTCGATTGTTGTGTTGTTTTGATTTTGAAGGTAATGGAGGGGAATGGACGACAACAACAACAACAACAACAACAACAACAGCAACAACAACAACTACAACAATAATAACAACAGTAACAAAATTAACATAAGTGCTTTAGATGAAATAAAAATCAAACAAAACAAAACAGAGACGTGTGTAGTAGAAGCGTCCCATCCAAGGTCACCTGCTAATTGACCCCTAACTGTACTCATGACTTCGTACTCGTAATACCCACACCTGTACTCCAGTGAGCCTTATTGTTTAATATTACATGGTTACGTCACCTTCTCTCCTTCTCTATTTCCTTACTTCCTTCACTCCCTCCCTCTTTCCTTCCTTCCATATCGCTCTCTCTCTCTCTCTCTCTCTCCTTCCCTTCCTTCCCTCCCTTTATCTTTATTCTCCTCTCTCCTTCTTCCCTACCTTTCTCCCTCCCTCATTTCCACTTAATCTCCCTCCTTCCTTCCACCTCTCCCTACTTTTCTCTCTGTCCTTCCTCCTCCTCATCCTCCTACTTCTCCTCCACTTCCTCCTTCTTATTACCAAGCCGAACCTCCACCCCCCTCTCCCCTCCCCTCCCCCCACTCACCCCCCCTCCCCTGCCCCCACTCACCCCACTCCACCATTAACATTGAAGTCATGACCGAAGTAGTGGAGGAGGGGAGGAGGAGTAGTGGAAGGGGGAGAAGGAGTAGTGGAAGGGGGAGAAGGAGTAGTGGAAGGGGGAGAAGGATTCAGGTGAGGTTAATTGAGTTGTTGATCTGAGAAGCAAGAGAGTAAGAAAGATAGAGTAATAAAGGAAGGAAGGAAGGAAGGAAGGAAGGAAGGATGGATGGATGGAAGGAAGGATGGAAGGAAGGAAGGAAGGAAGGATGGAAGGAAGGAAGGAAGGATGGAAGGATGGAAGTAATTTGTGTAATTTGGTGTAAGCGAAGAGAGAATGTAAAGATAAAAACAACAGGACAAAACAAACAAAGAGAAATAGAACAACAGAAAAGAGGAGAAGAGAAGAATAAGCAACATGTGATAAAAACTTAAGAATAAAGAATAAGAACTTAAGTCAGAGCAATAGTAGACAATGATGTAAATTAAACCACGACCAAACTCATATTTTGGCTATGTTATGTGTCTTTGTTTAGAGGCACTGAGGAACCAAAACAGAGAGAAGAATAAACGAGTAAGCGAAGATAAATTAAAGATATACAAAGAAATATGATAATTTCTTCCTCCCATCCTATTAAAAAAACTCACCCAAGGCAGAACTGTACAAGGATACGACACTACTGGGGTTAGGGGATTCCTCCCTGACCCCCCCCCCCCCTCACCACCACGAGTTAGACGCCCTATGCATCAATTAATGGATTCTTCTTCTTTACGGTCTGATGGTAGTGTGTGACCCGTGACGCCCTGGCCTGCTGTTGCCTAGGTTGAAGTCTCTATGGCCCCAGGAGGTCTCACCATCTAGTTCCTGGTATGGGGGAGATCTTAGCCTTAGTTCCTGGTGCTGGAGAGATGTCGGCCTTAGTTCCTGGTGCTGGAGAGATGTCGGCTTTAGTTCCTGGTGCTGGAGAGATGTCGGCCTTAGTTCCTGGTGCTGGAGAGATGTCGGCCTTAGTTCCTGGTGCTGGAGAGATGTCGGCCTTAGTTCCTGGTGCTGGAGAGATGTCGGCCTTAGTTCCTGGTGCTGGAGAGATGTCGGCCTTAGTTCCTGGTGCTGGAGAGATGTCGGCCTTAGTTCCTGGTGATGGAGAGATCTCAATCCAACACCCTTGCGTTAGTTGAAGTCCACCTCCTATCCTAACCCTCACCTCTACTTCTTATAACGAAGAGAAGAACAATAAATGAGAATAAAAAAAGAAAATAACCAGAAGATGAAACAAAAGAGATATACTAAGCGCCATTATTGTTATGAGGCCGAAGAACGATCAAACGAAAGCAGGAATGAAATGACTCAGTGTGGAGACGAAAGGGAAAGTGTAAACAGAGGGATAAGGAAGAGGAATCGTGAGTGAAGGTGAGCAATGAAGGCGTACAGGTAAAACACACAGTCACACACCTGTACGTGATCTATCAAGGTGAGCAAGAGGAGACAGACAGACAGACAGATAGACAGAGGTGTGGGAGAGAGAAAAGGATAAAGATGGTAATAGGAGAGATTTTGATGAATGATGAGAGGAGAAAACGTAGAGTGTAAAAGATACATTCTCCTCCCTCAATCTCCCTCAATTTCTGTCTACTTCTGTCAGTCTCCCTCCACCTCCCTGTACCACCCTCCATAAACAGTCATCTCCCTCCCTCCCTGTCCCTCACTCCATCATTTACCTCCCTCTACCTTCACCCTCTATGACACAATAGGCGGGCCAGACCAGAGGGCGGGGCACTGTCCTTCCCAACCCTAATAAGGAGAGAAAGAGAAACCTTCCCTTTACACTACCCACAAAAAATAAAGATAAATAATGAATAAATAACAAATGACATAAGAGAGAAAGAAATGAAGAAGAAGAGAAGTAAAGTCATGGATAAAATACCTCTCAGTGAAGAACAGAAGAGAGATAATGAAAAGATAAGTAGATAGATGAAATAGAAGAAATTAAATGAATAATAATCCAACAGGTAGAGACAGGTGTTCAGGTTGGCGATGGGGAGTAGGAACGGGATCTTTATCTTTTACCTTGAACTAGAAATTCACGTCAAAACCAGATTGGTCTTGGCTATCCCCTACCCTCCCCCTCCCCCTGTTTGCCCCCTGCCACCCCTGCCCCCCCCGTCTGCCCCCTGCCCCCCTGTCTCCTGCCTGCCCTCCCCCTGTCTCCTGCCTGCCCCCTGTTTGCCCCCTGCCCCCTACCGCCCCCTGTTTGCCCCCTGGCCCCCCCTACCTCCTGTCTGCCCCAGGGTGATGTGTGGTCGCCCTGCTGGTTCTCACTTTTCATCCCTCCTCCTCCTCCTCCTCCTCCTCCTCCTCCTCCTCCTCCTCCTCCTCCTCCCCATCCTCCTCCTCCTCCACCTCCTCCTCCTCCTCCTCCTCCTCCACCTCCTCCTGCCCCCCCCCCCCCGTCCTCTTGCCCAGCTGTCCTGTGTATTAAGACCAAGGTTAAGACAAGAGTGAACATACAAGCTCACTTTCTGCGCCTCCTCCAGACTGATCACCCCGACGCCAGGCCCAGTCAGGCTTAACTGAGAATATGGCATTAACCTTATGTACCTGTGTTTGTACCTGTGTTTGTACCTGTGTTTGTACCTGTGTCTGTACCTGACTGTACCTGTACTTGTAAAACCTACCACCATAAGTATAGCAACAACCACAATCACAACCAATATGACCACAACCACCACCACCAAAGCTACAAACAATACAACAGCAACAACCACCACAACAACGACTACTATCAACCATAACCACAACAAACACAATATCATCCACAAACACTACAACCATAAACACTACAACAACAATCAACCACAACAAACCACAACCATAAACACTACAGCAACAATCAACCACAACCATAAAAAACAATAACCACCACAACCACAACCACAACAACCACAACCACCACAAACAACAACAACCAGCGGGCAGGGTGTGGCAGTGACATGACACAGGCCCTCCCCCCTCCCCCCTGCCCCCCCTCCCTACCCCCCTCCCCCCTCCCTACCCCCCCTACCCCCCTCCCCCACTAATCTCCTTTTACCAGCGGGAGGAAAAAAAACAAAACTTCCCTAATAAGGCTGGGCAGGGAAAAAAAATTGGCTCTCTTGGATACAGTGGCGGGGAAGAATGGAATATTAACGTTGGTTCGACTCCCGCTAGACGATTAACCTGTTACTGGGTGGGGTCTGAGAGAGAGTGAGAGTGAGGAGGGGGTGGGGGGGAAATGGGGAGGGGGTGGGGTAGAGAGAAGGGGGAAAGGGTAGCAGGGTGAGCGAGAGGAAGATAGGAGGGGGTATTGGAGGAGGGAGTAGGGAGGGAAGGGGAGGGGGGGTGGTAGGAGAAGGGAGGGGGAAGGCTAGGGGGAGGTTTTATATGGGTTAATGAACTAGCTTTAGCGGCGTCAGTAGCTCTATGTGTACTCACTCACTCTCTCACTCACTCACTCACTCACTCACTCACTCACTCTCTCACTCACTCACTCACTCTCTCACTCACTCTCTCACTCACTCACTCACTCACTCACTCACTCACTCACTCTCTCACTCACTCACGCAGAAACATATCAATGGCTAACTTATTCACTCGCAGATAAAGAAAATTTGATTGTTAATAAAAAAAAAAAATAATAATAATAATAATAATAATGAGAAGAAGAAGAAGAGGAAGAAGAAGAAGAAGAAGAAGCTCAATAGTCATAAATAACAATAATAAACTGATCTAATAATAAATCAGTAATTGGAAGAACTTAAAACAATTACCTGACATAAACAGCTTCAATAAATTATCTTTTTACAACAAGTTTTTCTCAATTAATGTAAGATTGGTTTGTTTGTGTGTGTGTGTGTGTGTGTGTGTGTGTGTGTGTGTGTGTGTGTGTTTAACTAAGGTAGAGTCTTAGAGCAGTGTCGAAATCATAATCAGACAATCACACAAACACACACACACACACACACACATGATCGCAATAACCCCCCCCCCCCCAAAAAAAAAAATAGCCTTAATTACTCATATGTTTTTTACCTGTTGTTCAGAATAGCTCGACTCACCTGACCTACAGTAATGAGAACAAATATACAGGCAGATATATAAAAAGTATCACCTTATGTAGAAATCAAGACGTTATAACACTGTATATAAGGACTCAAATACTTCAATACACTACAAAAACAAAAGGGAAGTGATTTAGGTTATATTTCGTAGAATTCGATAGTGTTATTGTTATTTAGGTGTTTTTGTAGCTGCAGTACATAGCCGTCTGTAGTAACCAGGTCCTTAGAGCCTACTGGATGAGTTTATTTACCTTCTATTTAGTCAACTACAGTATACAATGACCTAACGATGATGTTAACCTCTTGAGTACGATGATGTTAATCCCTTGAGTACGATGATGTTAATCCCTTGAGTACGATGATGTTAACCCCTTGAGTACGATGATGTTAACCCCTTGAGTACGATGATGTTAATCCCTTGAGTACGATGATGTTAATCCCTTGAGTACGATGATGTTAACCCCTTGAGTACGATGATGTTAACCCCTTGAGTACGATGATGTTAACCTCTTGAGTACGATGATGTTAACCCCTTGAGTACGATGATATTAACCCCTTGAGTACGATGATGTTAACCTCTTGAGTACGATGATGTTAACCCCTTGAGTACGATGATGTTAACCCCTTGAGTACGATGATGTTAACCCCTTGAGTACGATGATGTTAGCCCCTTGAGTACGATGATGTTAATCCCTTGAGTACGATGATGTTAACCCCTTGAGTACGATGATGTTAACCCCTTGAGTACGATGATTTTAAAACCTCTGAACTACGGTAAATTTACCTCCTGAGTAGCATAAGTACTCAAGGGAGAAATAATCGTACTCGAAGGATTATTATCAATGTACTCAAGAGGTTAATAAAGGTATTGTGTAGCAAGTTCGTCTTAACTAACCTAAAGAAATCTGTTTTTAACCTGTGTTTGTCTTTATTAAATGTTAAAAGTGGTATTGTAATATATTAAAGTCTAGTAATTGATGCTGTATAACAACCACAACAACAACAACAACAACAACAATAACAATAACAACAACAACAAACAACAACAACAATAACAACAACAATAACATCACTCCACTTTGACCTTTAAACTTGCAGTCTCACTCTTCATAAAACACTACTTGTGAGGTGGAGAGGAGAGGAGGGGGGGGGAGGAGGAAGAGGAGAAGGAGGAGGAGGAGGAGGAGGAGGATGGCCGATAGGGAGGGGTTGAGATAAAGAAGGAAAGGAGAGAGTGGGGAGGATAAGTAAAGAGGAGAGGGAAATGGAAGAGGGGATGGAAGGAGGTGAGGGGGAGAGGAGAAAGGAAAGGGAGGGAAGGGAAGAAGTAGAGGAGGGAAGGAAGGAAGAAAGGAGAGAGATGGATAAAAGGGGGAAGGAAAAGGAAAGAGGGAAGGGGAGGGAAGGGAGGGAGGGAAGCATATGGACAAAGAAACACACCCAAACAAGCTCCACCAGGGACCCCCCCCCCCAAAAAAAAAAATTAACTCTGTCAAGGTGAGGTTTAGCTCGCTCTCCCTTGTCTAGTCCTTATACCCTCTCTGGTCCAGCTACGCCAGACGAATGACCGCCACTCCTCCTTCTGCCTGCCGTGGTGTTCTCTCATAGTATAGGAAGATCACCCACCGTCTCCCCTAACTCCCTACACTTAACCCTAACACAATACAAGTTAATTAAAAGTTAAGTCTATCGTCACAATTTCTATATCAATTTTTTTTTCAAATCGATATTTTTTTATTTTTTGTTTTTTTATTTCATCGGCTATTTTTTTTCTTATTACTTTTTTCTTACCTTCGTTACCTTTATTTTCATGGCTATAATTTTTATTTTTATTTATCTTACCATTTACCCAATTCAGGCATGACGTTAGAGCCTTAATGGACCAATCAGATGCCAAGAATCAGTCTGGTAAAACAAGGACCAATCACACGCCAGGAAATTGAAACTAGATATATTTATTGATCATTTGAATCCACAGGAAGAGATAACAGGTTACTCCCCACTCCCACTCCCATTCCCCACTCCACTCCCACTCCCCGAGGTTCAAGGTATTAATACAGCGCCATCTATAAGCGAGCAGCTCGGAAACTCAGGTGCAAGTGAAGGGAATTTTACTTCTTGTTTACAATTGTTTCCTCGGCACAAAATTAATATATCACCTTTTATTATATTATATTTATCCCTCGCCATTACTGTAACTCGTCATGACTGTAATATCACTCGCCATTACTATAACTCGTCATGACTATAATATCACTCGCCATTACTGTAACTCGTCATGACTGTCACTTCCGGTAGCTTCCACTTCTTCCTTCAGTTAGTTGTATAGTTACAGTTCATTATTATCTTCGTCGCCTTCTTCAGCTATCTCCCCTCCCCCCTTCTTCAGTTCCTCAGCGTGTGACTCTTATCATTCAAGGCCCCAAGCCGAGGTGTCGTCTGCAACTCATCTCTTCCTCGTGTTATCATTCACTGCACTAAGTCTTCCTCTCGTTCCGTCCACCAACCTGCTGAAGTGGATTTCTTTCGTCATTAGAAACTCAAGATCAGGTGAGTTGGTGTTCCTTCGGGCCAAATTAGCGTCTCTAATGTGTTTTCTCTCCGTCTCTCTTCACCCGTCTCTATTAAGAGTTTTATCGGTTATTATGACATCCTGTGTTCATAATGTACAGTCACAGAAGTTCATTAGCCTTAAAATAGCTAAACACAGGCACCAGCTGTCATTATTACTTTGATTGGATTCCCGTTTTCTATGTTCCAGGCGAGAAGTGACGTCCAAACATCAATGGACCAATCGGACATCCCGTAGTCTGGTGAGGCTTGACATCATGGCACTAACAGACCAATCACACACCCCGTCGCCAAAGTTTCGGTGTGACGTCCAAACATCAATGGACCAATCAGACGCCCCGTAGCCTAGTGGAGAAGGTGGTGAGGGAGGCACAGCGGCTGCGGACATCAGATGTACGCTTAGGGCCTGAGGTGGTGAGGGTGAGCGTCATATTGGACCACATACTAGGCGTCCTCAGCACACGGCGACCTGCAGCGACACACACTCAGGGTTAGTACTGAAGGAGGAGGAGCAGCTGTAGATGTGATGAAGGAAGATTGAGGAGTTGAAGGAGGAAAGGGGAAATAGGGAAGTAAATGGTGGAGAAGTATTAATAAAGATACGAAAGGAGACATAGCATAAAATAAGAGAAAATAGACAAAATAGGGGTAGAAAGAGAGGGAGAGAGAGAGAAAGAAAGAGATAGATAGGGAGATACAAAGAGATAGGATAAAAATAGAATCAGAAGATATAAAATAACAAATGAGAATCACAAACAAGACAATAAAAGTTTTCCTCTCTCTCTCTCTCTCTCTCTCTCTCTCTCTCTCTCTCTCTCTCTCTCTCTCACCTGAGGCATCAGTAGGGAGAGCACAGTTACTTCCTCTCCTCTTGGTGCAGCGGCTGACGCTGGAACCCATCAGGAAACTCAGGTACCCAGCAGGTGAATCAGGTGCCCAGCAGGTGAATCAGGTACCCAGCAGGTGAATCAGGTGCCCAGTAGGTGAATCAGATGCCCAGCAGGTGAATCAGATGTCCAGCAGGTGAATCAGGTACCTAAAAATAAAAATAGATATAGTTCTCTCTCTCTCTCTCTCTCTCTCTCTCTCTCTCTCTCTCTCTCTCACAAACTATATGCATGGTAACCAACAATAACCACATCCTCACTTGACCTAACCTAACTTAACCACATCCTCACTTGACCTAACCTAACTTAACCACATCCTCACCTGACCTAACCTAACTTAACCACATCCACACTTGACCTAACTTAACCACATCCTCACTTGACCTAACCTAACTTAACCACATCCTCACCTGACCTAACCTAACTTAACCACATCCACACTTGACCTAACTTAACCACATCCTCACCTGACCTAACCTAACTTAACCACATCCTCACTTGACCTAACCTAACTTAACCACATCCACACTTGACCTAACTTAACCACATCCTCACCTGACCTAACCTAACTTAACCACATCCTCACTTGACCTAACCTAACTTAACCACATCCTCACCTGACCTAACCTAACTTAACCACATCCTCACTTGACCTAACCTAGCTTAACCACATCCACACTTGACCTAACTTAACCACATCCTCACTTGACCTAACCTAACTTAACCACATCCTCACCTGACCTAACCTAACTTAACCACATCCACACTTGACCTAACTTAACCACATCCTCACTTGACCTAACCTAACTTAACCACATCCTCACCTGACCTAACCTAACTTAACCACATCCTCACTTGACCTAACCTAACTTAACCACATCCACACTTGACCTAACTTAACCACATCCTCACCTGACCTAACCTAACTTAACCACATCCACACTTGACCTAACTTAACCACATCCTCACCTGACCTAACTTAACCACATCCTCACTTGACCTAACCTAACTTAACCACATCCTCACTTGACCTAACCTAACTTAACCACATCCTCACTTGACCTAACCTAACTTAACCACATCCTCACTTGACCTAACCTAACTTAACCACATCCTCACCTGACCTAACACCGCAAGACGACAACAATAACAAACTCGGATCAGCTGATCGAGTTGCCAATAGGTAAACAAATGACGTAATCCATGACCCTATCTGGCAGGTCTTAGCAACAGTGGAAAGTTCAAGGCAAAATCGAACCTCTTGTTAGGGGCGGTAGAGGCTAAAGTTGTGTGTAAATGGAAGATGAGAGATTACGTTTGATCATTAGACTGTGTGTGTGTGTGTGGGAGAGACCGACAGACACACAGACACGTAACCGGAACTCTCTATCCTCGAGGTGGCAATAAATTACTGTGATAATAACGGCAGTAGGAGATAATTACACGTTAATTACACTCTACTGATAACAATCTCTGACACACACACACACACCTCTAGATGCCACTCCTGATAGGCACTCCCCCACCCCTCAGAAGTACCCAGAGGAGTGACTGTACAGTACATGTAAGTTGTGGCACTGTTGGCATTTATGACACCTGTGGCACCTATAACACCTGTGGCACCTATAACACCTGTGGCACCTATAACACCTGTGGCACATATGACACCTGTGGCACCTATAACACCTGTGGCACCTATAACACCTGTGTCACCTATAACACCTGTGGCACCTATAACACCTGTGGCACCTATAACACCTGTGGTATTTAGCAGTTATAGCATTTAAAGCAAGAATTGACACATGACGCAGAGAGAAATGACACAATGAGGTTATGGCACCTTTGGAGTCACTGGCACAAGACACATGACACTCTGGGGACACACACACACACACACACACACACACTCCTTTTTCATTCGTTAACTCACCGTTTATTTCTTTTCCTCGCGTCTCTGTTTATTGTCCTCTGTTGTCCTTAATTTTCACTGCAACATCGTGGTTAGTGTCTTGGTTGTCATGGTTGAGTTTGTGGTTGTCTTGGTGATACTCTTTTTTCCTCTCCTTTGTCCTGTTTGTCTTTTCCTAGTGTTTATAAGAGGTAGGATCTCAGGTTGTCCTAGGACCTAGAGAGAGAGTTGTCCTGACTACACACGGAGTTTCTACAGCTCAGACCAGGTGAGACAGGTACTTGATGCTACAGGAGACCAGGTGAGACAGGTACTTGATGTTACAGGAGACCAGGTGAGACAGGTACTTGATGCTACAGGAGACCAGGTGAGACAGGTACTTGATGTTACAGGAGACCAGGTGAGACAGGTACTTGATGTTACAGGAGACCAGGTGAGACAGGTACTTGATGCTACAGGAGACCAGGTGAGACAGGTACTTGATGTTACAGGAGACCAGGTGAGACAGGTACTTGATGCTACAGGAGACCAGGTGAGACAGGTACTTGATGCTACAGGAGACCAGGTGAGACAGGTGATGATAGTGAGGTAATGGCAGGTAATATGAGGGGCTCCTTCCCGGTGAAAGACGCACGCACCTGTGAGGGGGGAGGGGGGGGCCGCAGGGAGGTAATGCATGCAAATGAGGAATAGGGTAAGAGGAGGGTGAAGGAAGGGGAGAAGGAGGAAGAGGGGGGAGGGTAGGGGAAGAGGAGAGTGGAGGATGAAGAAAGAGTAGAAGATAAGATAAGTGAAGATAAGGAAGGAGAGTGTAGGTGGGGAAAGGAGGAGGAAGAGGAGAAGGAGAAAGAGGGGGAGGAGAAGGATTAAGGAGGAGGGAAATATAGTAGGAATCCACCCTATCCTATCGCCTTACTCGATCCCTCCCTTATCCTTACTCAATCCCCTTCCCTCCCTTCCCTTCCTTTCCCTCCACTCAATCCCCCTCCCAACAATCCTTTCCCATCCTTCCCTTCACTCCACCACCCTCCTTCCATCCCTCCCATCCTTCCCACCACTCACTCCTCCCTACTCCTACTCTACCTTCATGACTCACACACCAATTACCTTCACGATATTGTTTACTTCCGCCCAAAATAGTCTCCGTGTTATGAATTCAGTATTGACATTTGCGTGTTTCGTCTCCATTACGCCTCACGCACACGACACAAACAATAACATTAACTAAACGACTCCCTTGTTGGTGTAAGAATAGCAAGGTAAGAGATAACGTTAATTACGGTATATTTTATTCAGTGTTGAGTTTATATTTTTAGCTACAGCGACACTAACCCCCTAACCAACCCCCACCCCCTCCCCCCCTTCCCTTCGTGGTGGATGGATGTCATATTCAGGTCAGGTCAATGTGAGAGGTGCTTGTGTGTGGGTTGGTTTGGTTTGGCTGGGGTAAGTTAGGTTTGGTTAAGTTAGGGATCGAAAATTGACACACACACACACACACAGAGGAGTGAGAGTTGAAGGGTTAAACAAGCACTTTTTCAGCAATTCAATAGTTAGGAACCATTCCGAGTTGTCACCAGCCTTTCCCCATCTCAGTTCCCCCCCCCCCCCCCCCCTCCCCAGGAGTCGTGTTGACAGTCAGGGACAGAAGCTCGTGTGAGGAAGACCTATTGCAATACTCCTGGAGTCTGTTTACCCGTACAAGGAGGAACTCACTATTGAGCCATGACGAATCAGTTCATAAAGGTGAGGTTTATTTACCATTATTTATTATTATTTATCCAGGTGAAGAAATTTTGATGTAAAATGATGAAAGGGGAATAATTTAAACATGTGACGTTATTAAGCGATATTTTAGAAGCAGTATTAAGAATTTTCTTAATAATGTTAGAGGCCGGGTCCCTCTCCTCTTGACCTCAGGGTAAATACATGAGGTCCCTTCAGTAGTTACCTGGCTGCTGTTAATGAGTGTGACGGTAAATATGTGAGACATTACCTCAGGTGGTGACATTAAATATTTGTGTAGTATTTCTAGGGTAGTGCCAACGCCCCTCGGCCCTTGGACCACATAGTGAAAGGTCGCTGGCTTTGTGATCCTGTCCCTAGTGGGGGGCTGGTGACCCTACCTCACCCCTGCCTCCCTAGCCCCCCCTCCCTCCCTGCCCCCTGCCTTGACCTCTCCTACGTCCACCCCCTACCTCATTCATCCCCCCCCTTCCTTCACTCCTCCTTCTTCCACCTCTTCCCTCCTTCCTCCAATCCTCCTGTTTCCACCCACCCCTCCCACCACCTCTCTCCTCCACCCTTTCCATCATCCCCCCACCTCCTCCACACCACCCCCACCACAGAGGCACATCACCACACCAAGCGTTTACATCACCACACTCTTACACCGTCTTATCTGCACATGGACTTGACCCTCAGGTTTTGTGGCATCCCAGTGCGGCACTTTTACTGACCCTCCACCTTCTAAGGGGCGTTTGCGTCACCTCTGGGCACGGTGGGGGGCACGATGGGGGCCAGGGGAGCCTTAGTGTTAGATAACCATGGGCCACACGTGACAGCCAATTCGATAGTAGAGAGTTTGAAAGACGTAAATTACTCCTTGTAGGTGATTTATAAAGGAAGATTTTCATATATTAGAGCTAACACTATGGCAAGCTCTCTCTCTCTCTCTCTCTCTCTCTCTCTCTCTCTCTCTCCCTCCCCGGGTTGCGTCATCGTACTCAAGGGGGTTAAAAGTGAAACTGGAACAGACTCAACAGGTTTAGTGTTCCATAATAATTGACAGGATGATAGACACTCAGACACCCAAGTATTATATTCCGTCTCATGAGGTTTATATTAATATGTTTGTCTGTCAGATCTATCGTGTGTGTGTGTGTGTGTGTGTGTGTGTGTCTCTCTGTGTGTGTGTGTGTGTGCGTGTGTGTGTGTGTATATTAGTCTTCCATCGAGGAGAGTTTTAAAGACACTACAACACTTTGATCCGTACATGAAGTTACACACACACACACACACCCATACACACACACACACACAACACACACACACACACACACACACACACAGACATCTACACCAGTTACTCATTGAAACAGACCATAGAAAACTTAACAATATTTCCCGTTTTCTTTGAAGTATAAATATTCGGCCTTGACCTTTTACCAAGATATCTGCCTCAGGTGAAACCAGTTTTTCATCTGATGGCGAGAGAGATATATAAAGAAAGAATAAAAGGAATGAAAGAAAGGGAAAGAAAACAAAGAGAGAGTTAAATAGTGAAAGAGAAAATGGGAAAATAAGTAATAGCCAGAGAGAATGGAAGTAACAAAATAATAAATAATTAAACGAGAGACAAATAAAGTAAAGTGAGTCAGAAAAGAGGAAAGGAAAGAGAAAGACACAATTGCTAAGAAAAAGAAGAGAGAGAGAGACTAAATAAAAGGCGCTAGAGTGAAAGTTTACTTAAATACCACTATACTTTCTCTACATCTCCCTGTGTAGGTCACCGAGCAGGTAATGTTGTTAAGAGCCCCCCCCCCCCCTTGGTCTACTAATTAGGGGGAGGAGGAACAGGTGAACCAGTCATTATTCTCAGGTAAAAAAAATCATTTGTAGGTCAATATAGTAAAAAAAAAGTTAATAATAATAATAATAATAATAATAATAATAACAATAGCGGTAATAACAACAATAACAGCAACAAAAATAACAACAATAACAGCAACAATACCAAACCTGCTACACCACCTTGACTTCAGTTATAACAAAGAAGAACAATTAGTGTTCATTCATTGTTCTCTCACCTTGTTCTGTACATGTTTATTATCCCTGATTGAACTTCTGTGTTAGTCTGTCAGTCTGTCCTTATTTGAGCTTATTATCCCCCGCAGCCTCGGCCAGAAAGTTTTTAAACATACCTACTGATTTTAATAGACTGAACACTAATAGATATATGTATTTCAGATTATTTAAGAGAAACATCGTACGCCTGGTAGTGAAGTGTAACACGAAGCAGTCCAACTCAGAGATGCCTGAGTGTCGCCCCAAGTTGTTGTACGCCACTAAGTCCGGATTGGTGGTAAGGGAAGGTACGGATATTTAAGGTATTTAATGTCTCATGAGGGAAGGTACTGCTTACTATTGTGGTATGAGGGATATTTAATGCCTCATGAGGGAAGGTACGGCTTAATATTGTGGTATGTGGGATATTTAATGTCTCATGAGGGAAGGTACGGCTTAATATTGTGGTATGAGGGATATTTAATGCCTCTTGAGGGAAGGTACTGCTTAATATTGTGGTATGAGGGATATTTAATGCCTCATGAGGGAAGGTACTGCTTAATAATGTGGTATGAGGGATATTCAATGCCTCATGAGGGAAGGTACTGCTTAATATTGTGGTATGTGGGATATTTAATGCCTCATGAGGGAAGGTACTGCTTAATAATGTGGTATGAGGGATATTCAATGCCTCATGAGGGAAGGTACGGCTTAATATTGTGGTATGAGGGATATTTAATGCCTCATGAGGGAAGGTACGGCTTAATATTGTGGTATGAGGGATATTTAATGCCTCTTGAGGGAAGGTACGGCTTAATATTGTGGTATGAGGGATATTTAATGTCTCATGAGGGAAGGTACGGCTTAATATTGTGGTATGAGGGATATTTAATGCCTCTTGAGGGAAGGTACTGCTTAATATTGTGGTATGAGGGATATTCAATGCCTCATGAGGGAAGGTACGGCTTAATATTGTGGTATGAGGAATATGTAATGCCTCATGAGGGAAGGTACTGCTTAATATTGTGGTATGAGGAATATTTAATGCCTCATGAGGGAAGGTACGGCTTAATATTGTGGTATGAGGAATATTTAATGCCTCATGAGGGAAGGTACGGCTGAATATTGTGGTATGAGGGATATTTAATATCTCATGAGGGAAGGTGTTGTGTGTACGACATTTCACATCTATGAGTCAGGACAGTTCCGGGAGAGAACAAAAGGTCGTATTTATTCAGTGTTCAAAAGTTGCTTGTTGTGAACTTAGTGAACGTGGCTTTATGACCCTGTAAAGAACAAAAATAACAAAAACAACAGCAAAAACAATAACAAAAACAACAACATAACCAGAACAATAACAAAACAACAACAACATGATCTTGACAAAATTTGTTTAATATTGGGATTCAGAAAACAAACAAAAACAAGATAACGTGCGGAACAAATCCATCAGTCAAGTCAGAAAAGGCAGGAATGGTGCTGAGGAAACGTAGACTCAACAACACCGAGATGTATAAAGTGTGAGGCAGGGAAGGAGGGAAACAAGAAGGAAGGGAGGGAAGGAGGGAGAGGGGAGGGGGGAAAAGGAGGGGGCGAGGGATGGAGGGAGGGAGGGAGGGAATGTGTTATAAATGGAGGTAATTACAGGAAACTACTGAAACAATTAAAACTACATGACACCCACGTTGCCCTTCCTCCCTCCTTCCCTCTCTCCCTCCCTCCCTCCCTCCCCTTCTCCCCTCCCCTTCTATCCCTCACCTACCCTTTCCTCCCTCCTATCCCTCACCTCCTTACCCTCCTGTACAGCTGCGTCGGGAAGTGTTCAACGTGACACCGCCGACTTATTTATTCTACTAATCTGAATAATTGTGTCATCTATAGTCTAAGCTATTCCCCCTTCCCTCCTCATCAGTCCCCTTTCCCTTTCCCCTTCCCCTCTCACATCAGTCCCTTTCCCTTCCCCATCAGTCCCCTCCCCTCCCCATCAGCCCCCTTCCCCTCCCCCATCAGTTCCCTTTTCCTTCCCTTCCTCCCCCATCCCTTATTAGTCCTCGTTCCCTCTCCCCTTCCTTCATCATTCCTCATGCACTCTCTTTCCCTCCCTTTACCTTACCCCTCCCCTCCCCTCCTAGAACCCCCTCCCCATTCCGTTACCAGCTCCCCCTCCTCCCCCTCCTCTCCTTACTCTTTCTTCTTCCCCTTCCACACTGTCTGGTCATCTATCCCTCCTCCCTTAATTATGGTTATCTTACCCCTCCACAATACCCCTCCACCCCCTCCACGATACCCCTCCACGATACCCTTCCAGCCCTCCATGATACACCTATCCTCCTTCCCTTCGTATTCATACCTTCCCCATACTCCCACTGCCCCTCCCTCCCTCCTTCCCTCTATCTTTCACCTCCTACCTTCCCTCATGCACTTCTCTCTTTCCCCTCTTCCCTCCCTCCTTTCTTACCCCCCCCCCCCCCGTCACGGTCGGCCGGGAACACGACAGAGGCACGCAGGACCCCCGGACCTCCTGCTGAATATTCATGTAAGAAACCTGACACTCAAGTGCCAGGCTGTTCCTCCGCTCCCTTGCACTCTACTGGTGGCATTCTACCGGTGGCACTCTACTTGTGGCATTCTACCGGTGGCACTCTATGGTGGCACTCTACTGGTAACACTCTACTGGTGGCACTCTATGGTGCCATTATGATGGTGGCACTCTACTGGTAGCACTCTACTGGTAGCACTCTATGGTGGCATTATGATGGTGGCACTCTACTGGTGGCATTATAATGGTGGCACTCTACTGGTGGCATTATAATGGTGACACTTTACTGGTGGCATTATAATGGTGGCACTCTACTGGTGGCATTATAATGGTGGCACTCTACTGGTGGAATTATTATGGTGGCACTCTACTGGTGGAATTATTATGGTGGCACTCTACTGGTGGTAGTATAATGGTGGCACTCTACTGGTGGCGCTCTACTGGTGGCACTCTACTGGTGGAATTATTATGGTGGCACTCTACTGGTGGTAGTATAATGGTGGCAGTATAATGGTGGCACTCTACTGGTGGCATTATAATGATGGCACTCTACTGGTGGCATAATAATGGTGGTACTCTACTGGTGGTATTATAATGGTGGCACTCTACTAGTGGCACTCTACTGGTGGTATTATAATGGTGGCACTCTATTGGTGGTATTATAATGGTGGCACTTTACTGGTGGCACTCTACGGTGGCAGTATAATGGTGTCACTCTAATGGTGGCACTCTATGGTGGCACTCTCACATACAAATTTCCTGTAGTAAGGACCACCTCCCTCCCCTACCCTCTACCCCCAAAGGCATATAACCCTCCAGCAGGTACAGTAACTCCCCCTTCTGCTACTGCTGCTGCGTCGTGCTAAGAAGGACATCTTTAGGAGCTAATAAAGAGGCGGAGGAGACCTGTAGTGGCAGCCGGTTATTATCTTGTCACAGGAGGGCGTGATAACTGGCGTGGTGTGTGTGTCCATCTATGTCTCATTCCTGCTACTAGAGGGAGGGAAGGAGGGAGGGAGGGAAAGGATAAAAATTAAAAAAAATCCACTTGTGATGCGGGCAAGACGTTTGTTGATTGGTCGATGTCAGTAGTGATGTTAGTAGTTAGTATCTATATCTCTCCTTCCCTCCCTCCCTCTTCCTTCCCTCCCTCCCTCCCTCTTCCTTCCTTCCCTCCCTCCCTCCCTCTTCCTTCCTCCCTCTTCCTTCCCTCCCTCCCTCCCTCTTCCTTCCTTCCCTCCCTCCCTCCTTCCCTCCCTCCCTCTTCCTTCCTTCCCTCTCCCTCCCTCCCTCTTCCTTCCCTCCCTCCCTCCCTCTTCCTTCCTTCCCTCCCTCCCTTTAAGAATTATAGCTTAAATTCTCAGGTATAATCGTTTAAGGGTTAAACCATCGTCCACAAAGGGTTAAGCGACACACCTGAAAGAAACATCAACGTCACTATATTTCTCACCTGTGTCTGATTAACCTGAGTCATGTTTCTTATGGGGGTTGGCCTATGCTTCTCTTGTTATTCTCTTCTTTGTGTTGTTCTCATCTCCATCTCTCTATCTCATTCTTTATCTTTCTCTGTTTCGTCTATCTTTCACCGATACTTTCTCTACCTTTCTCAGTATACTTTCATTTTTATTCCTCAGTATGTCACCACTTTGTTTCTTCGGTCATGTCCCTCACTTGTTGTCAGACTAAGGAACAGGTCTACATTGTGGTGGGCGCATGGTGCTGTAATATTAACCCCTCCCCTCCCTCCCGTTCTCCCTCTTCCCCTACTTCTCCCCTCCCTCCTTCCCTCTCTCTCCCTGTCTTTCCCTCCCTAACCTTCTTTCATCTCTTCTTACTACCCTTACCATCTCCCCCTCCTCCTCCTCCTCTACCCTCCATCCCTCTTTCTCTCCCTCTTCCCTAACCTCCCTCTCCACATACCTCCATGCTGTTGTATTTCCTCCTTCCCACGGGCAACACATGGACTCCCCGTCTCCCTCACCTCCCCACTTTCCCTGTCTCTCCCTTATCCCCTACTTCCCTCATTTCCCTAACCTCTCTTACCACCTTCGCCTCCCTGTCTTTCCTCCCCTCCTTTACCCCTACTCCCCCCCCCCTTTTCTATCTCCTCCTTTGTCTCCCTCACGCCCCTTACCTCCCCCATCCTCCCTCACAACATTTCCCCCGATTTCACTTGTCCCATTTCAACGATATCTCCAGTCTTCCCCACCTCCCCCACTACCTCCCTCTCTCTCCTACTTATTTCATCCCCACCCTCCTACCTCCCGATTCTCTCCCTTCCCCTACTTCCCTCATCCTCTCCCTCTCCTACCTCCCTGATCTCTCCCCACTCCCCCACCATCCCCACTTCCGAAGACACTGAACAATATCTGGTGGCAACGCGAGGACCTGCCTGCTGGTGATGTAGCGGCAACAAGCCCTTCCTGTCAAGAGTTGTTGATGTAAATGCGCTCTCTCTCTCTCTCTCAGTGGACGACGGGCTCGACTATGATGTGGTATATCTTGACTTTAGCAAAGCCTTCGACAGAGTCTCCCATGAAAGACTAATAAGAAAAGTGGAGGCTCATGGCATTAAAGGAGATATTCTAAAATGGATTAGGGCGTGGTTACAGGACAGGAAACAGCGAGTGAGCATTAACGGCACATTTCCGATTGGGGTAACGTCACTAGTGGAGTACCCCAAGGCTCAGTACTTGACCATTATTATTTATTATATACATAGACGACATAGATATTGGCGTAGACAGCAACACAAGTAAATTTGGTGATGACATTAAAATAATGCATGTAATTAAATCTGACGAGGACTCCGCAAGACTACAGGAATATCTAAACAAATTTTTCGAATGGTCTGAAAAATGGGAGATGAAATTCTATGTGAACAAATGTAAAGTACTTAGTCTAGGATATGTAAACAGAGAAACAAGATACCATATGAACAACGATGTTATAGAGAAATCTGACTGTGAGAAAGATTTAGGAGTAATGATGAGTAGGAATCTTAATCCAAGTAAATAATGTGTTTTTGCGCATAACAAGGCTAATATAGTACTTGGGTTCATATAAAGGAGTGTTAGTTGCAAGACTATAGCGAGGTTATCCTAAAACTATATCTTGCGCTTGTGAGACCTCACTTGGATTACGCTGTTCAATTCTGGTCACCGTATTACAGAATGGATGTAGAATCCCTAGAAATAATTCAAAGGAAAATGACGAGACTAATCCCGGTCATTAGGAACCTTGAGTACAGAGACAGGTTAAAACATCTTAGTATGCACTCCCTTGAGAGACGTAGAGCGAGGGGCGACCTGATAGACGTGTATAAATGGAAGGCAGGGCTAAACAAAGGGGACATAACAAAGGTACTCAAACTATCCAACCAGGAGCGAACTCGTAACAATGGTTTTAAATTAGACAAATTTAGATTTAGGCGCGAAATAAGTAAACACTGGTTTAGAAACAGAGTAGTGGATGAATGGAACAAGTTACCAAACATCATCATTAACTCGAATACGCTGGATAGCTACAAACATAGGTTGGATGGATATATGAGCAATAGGGGTTGGGTGTAAATGGGACTGCCCAGTATGAGCCAATAGGCCCGCTGCAGTTTCTTCCATTCTTATGTATCTCTCTGTCTCCCTCTCTCTGTCTCCCCCCTCTCTGTCTCCCTCTCTCTGTCCGTCTGTCTGCCGTGAAGGTATACAGTAGCGCTAAAGATGAGGGTTTCCTCAACATAAATTACGATATTGATAAACGTCGCTTTTTAAAAACTTGTTCTGCAGAAACTCTTAAGTCATAATGAACGATACTCGACCCAGACAAAACTTACAGACAGATCCTAAGACGAGTGAACCTGTCAGATCTATTCAGTCATTGGTCACTTGAATCCAACACAACAATGAGAAGTGGTCAGGGTGATGTGTATCTTGTCTACATCTCACAGCAGTTCTTGAGACATATATAAACCGGTAAAGATGGATTTATTATTTCTTCAGCATAGTCATACAGGTTTACATTGGTTTAGTATGTCAACAATGTGGGTATATAAACAAATGGTAAGCAAGTAGTCCTGGTTTATCTGAATAACATGGTGTTTCTGTAATGCTTATCCCCAGTTACCAGTACTTGGGGAGTTTAAGATTTAAAACGAATAATTTGGTATAAGGAACTGGTAACTAGGAATAAATAACGGGCGGGATGAGGAGGTGGGCGGAACCAGGATGTAGGCGGAACCAGGAGGTGGGCGGGGCAGGCGAGTGAGCCTCCTCCTCCTCCTCATCTCCGTGTTTATCAGTGCCACATCCTGCCGCGGTGTCCTGTCCTGTGCCCATAACTAACACCACTTGACATGACCACGGGGGAAGGAGGGACAGGTCACGTAGGATCTATTTACATACTCGAGAATGACCTATGGTAATTTGGACAATAAGTGTCGCGTGTCGCCTTCGGCCATTAAGACTGACACGGGGTCAACGTTCCTTTTCCCGCCACCAGAGGGACACCTGGTTACAGATATTTATTTTTGGTATATTCCTTCATAATTTAGCTAATCGTTCCTGTATTTATAATCTGTCTGGGTTTTTTCTTGGTTTTGTATTAATTATTGGTAATACATAACATAAACTGACTTATATAAATAGTATCGAGAGGATCTGTACTGATGGGAAGTTAATGAGCTTCTTTTGTTTTGACCCCGCGACCCCACGACAAGTTCCGGATGTTGAGGGAGGGAAGCGGGCTGTTTGAAGCGTGCTGCTCATTAACACTTTAACGCTAATTATTTCACTCTACTTCCTCTTCTCTCGTCTCTTCCCTCCCCTCGGTGTGTCAGACTGAGTTGTCCTGTCCTCCCCCGTCAGTAGTAATCATGACTGGTGACACAGATTGACACTACCACGAACATGTTGGCTGATGACGTGAAGAGAGGAAAGACGGAAGAGGAAGGAGGAGGTGCTGTCAAAGGAAGAACTTATCAACCTGACCTCACCTGACCTCACCTATGACCTGACATCATTTAACCTCCCGTTAGCTATGTTTTAAGTTAATCATCAAAACTTAGTACGATAATTATTCCCTCTAATTAGATCAAATGAAAAAAAAATCGTATCTCATCAAGGTCAAGTCTCATTGTAACTTGTCAGCCATCTTTGTGTTGTAGCTTCAGCTTCTCCAGTTTGAGGGAAAATTTGATCATACGAGTCTTTGAGAATCTTATCTTTGCCTCCTAATATAAGTGACTAGAGTGTGTTTTTACATTGTTTGGTTAAGTTAAGTTAGGTCAGGTTAGGTTAGGTGTGAGCCAGGAAATGAAAGACACACACACACACAGATAACCACTTCGGGGGTAAAGTTCAACGTCCGAACCTTTGAGAAATCCAGACACTGATTTGGTCACCATCATCAACCTTGGCTTTACATAACCTCGCGCGGTGTGGAATAAAAGTTACCTACCCAGGGCATGTGAGCCAGTCTTCCCCGTCAGTAGGATTCCGGTTTAGTAATCTGGATACATTACGTCACACCCACACTTGACCTCACTTAAGACACTACCCCATATAAGGAGAGAGGCTCAGGTCAAAGGTCACCAGAGAGAATTGGATCAGGTCACGACAGATCCGTTATGTCTTCCCGTATTGTTTGTGGTGTGTGTGTCTGTCTGTCTGTTTCAGGTGTGGAGGTGTCTGTTCAGGTGTTAAAGTGGTTGTTTCAGGTGTGGAGGTGGTTGTTGCAGGTGTGGAGGTGTATGTTTCAGGTGTGGAGGAGTGTGCTGTAGGTGTGGAGGTGGCTGTTGCAGATGTGGAGGTGTGTGTTGCAGATGTGGAGGTGGTTGTTTCAGGTGTGTAGGTGGTTGTTGCAGGTGTGGAGGTGTGTGTTGCAGGTGTGGAGGTGGTATTTGCAGGTGTGGAGGTGTGTGGAGGTGGTTGTTGCAAGTGTGGAGATTTCTATTCAGGTGTGAAGGTGTGTGCTGCAGGTGTGGAGGTGTGTGCTGCAGGTGTGGAGGTGTGTGCTACAGGTGTGGAGATGGTTGTTGCAGGTGTGGAGGTGTGTGCTGCAGGTGTGGAGGTGTGTGCTGCAGGTGTGGAGGTGTGTGCTGCAGGTGTGGAGGTGTTTGTTTCAGCTGTGGAGGTGTGTGCTGCAGGTGTGGAGGTGTGCGCTGCAGAGGTGGGTGTGTCTTTTTTCAGGTCTGGAGGTGTCTGTTCAGGTCTGGAGGTGTGTGTTGCAGGTGATAGCAACACCACACACACCTGATAACAGAAAATCATCAGGTAACACCATATAACAGTTTACAACACAAAATAACACCAATAACCATAAACACCAATACACAACAATCACCATAAACACCATAACACACAAAACCATATAGCAACATAAAACACGCATTAACACACAAAACACCACAATAGCACCATAAAACACACATTAGCAGAGAAGGATCGTGAATGAGGTGAAAGAATGTAGAGGCATGTAGAATAGAGTGAGAATGACCCCTAAGTATAGAATGTGAGGTCTAAGTCACTAAGGAGGACAGTAAGAATGATGACTTAGAATGAGAGGAATGAACAGGAGTGTGTGTGTGTGTGTGTGTGTCAGAAGGGCCTCAACACCCAACCTAAACGGACTTCTGCCATTGGTTGACGGGTGACACCGCCCATCTGTCAATCTTCCTCTCCTTCCATGGGGAGGGGGGGGGGAGGGGGTCATGTCGCGCCCCTTTGATGCAGCGCCCCCTTACTCGCGTCCCCTCTGCTGTTTTCTTCTTCCCCTCCCCCCTTCCCTTCACTTAGCCTCTCCCTTCTCCTACTCCTTTCCCTTCTTTCCCTCCCCCTTACCCTCCTATTCGACGCCCTTAGCTAACTGTATCTGGGGGTGAGGGAGGAGGCGGGCGTGGGAAGGAGGGAAGGGGGAAGAGAAGCTCAAAGGGCGCGTCCATCATGGCGGCAAGGGGGCGACTTGACACCTCGGAGGGGCACCACACGCTTTTTTCTAATCAATAATTATACTTACTGTCAAGTGTCTGGAGGGGCGCCATTAGACACTCCCTCTCTCTCTCTCTCTCTCTCTCTCTCTCTCTCTCTCTCTCTCTCTCTCTCTCTCTCTCTCTCTCTCTCTCTTTCTCTCTCTCTCTCTCTCTCTTGGGATAGAGGAAGGAAGTAGATCACTAGAGACAATTTGTTCTTGGCAATTCAGTTCAATAAGGAGCCACTGCGTTATAAAATTGAAACTTAATTACACCTTGGCACAGGTAAAGGATAGTCTCAGGTGTGTGGAGTTTACCTTGATAGAGAGTCTTGATTTGATGCAGGTTGTAGACATTTATCTTTAGTCAGGGTTCACTTGAGACCTTTATGGAGTCGGTTCCTTTAAGCTAGATCGTAATTTGTGGTAAACAGTTAGTTCCTTGGGCCAGAACATCATTTGGACCCCAGGTAAACACGTAACATTTCCTGACTGACATGTAACAGCTTAACTCTCCACACACCACCAATACACACCATAGCCCCACCCCACACCATGCACTACACATCACACACCACACTCTCACCACCACTACACACCATAGTCCCATCCCACACCATGCACTACACATCACACACCACACTCTCACCACCACTACACACCATAGCCCCATCCCACACCATGCACTACACACCACACTCTCACCCCCACCACACACCCTTCCCCACCCACACACCCATGTCACCAGTGTTCTCCTTATGTTGTAACTTAACACCGACCAACTGTACCCATGAGATAACACTTCATAACTTCTCTCTATCTCTTCTTCCTCCTTGACTGTTGACTATACTAAGGTAGAGATTTATAGTTGACGACATCTCTCTCTCTCTCTCTCTCTCTCTCTCTCTCTCTCTCTCTCTACGCTTCATAGAATGGTCAGCAAACGCCTATAATGAGGAAATATATGAAGAAATACTGACCTCACCTTCCAAATTCCACTTTCTCTCAACCAAGGAAATATTTTAGAGAATTTAAACCTATTCTAGACTAATTTATATCCAGATATAGTTTAACAGATGAGAGAAAAACTAGCGCGTTGAGGTCATCAATCAATCAATAGGCTGTGAACATAATGGGTAATAATTTACGAGTGACATTAACTAACTTGTACTTATTATAACCAGTTCGAGTTGTTTTAGGCATGACTCTTCAGCTTACAGTGTTTCCAGCGACCTATGTGTACAAAATAAGTTATATTTATCTTGAGGATTTTTTTTTTTTTGGGTTGGTGTCAGAATAACGTTGTCTATATGTCAGTTTTTCTCTATAACATTTTCTCTTTGTAATTAAGGAATATTTCACCTGTACCGCCACAGGTATAGGTATAGGTCAAGTGGTCTATTAGTTCAGAAGCAAGAATACAGGTATAAGTATAAAAGATTTAACAAATTATGAAACGAAAGTACAGTTACATGCAGAATTACAGAGCTTTATTAATTAACTTACACGAACAAGTACAATAATCTAATTAACTCGGAAACAAGAGTAAGGCAACAAACTTTTTTAATTCACAGTCAATAATGCAGGCAGCAGTTCAGACAAGACTACACACGAGGTCTCATAATGTCAACACACACAGACGAAGAGCACACCTGTCTCTGGGCATGATCCTGGGCAGTGGGGGTTAAGAAGGAAGCAACCAACACCTGAGCTCTATCTAATAAGTCCAACGTGACCATGACATACCATCGACCCTGAGCCGAGGACGTCACGTTTTGTCTCGACATCGTCCGGCCTTTACCAGAACCTCTCAATCAACACCTGATATCCGTGGTTCTTATGTTAACATTTTCAATATTGTTACTATTTTTTTGCTAGTTAAGTTTTTTGTTGTTATCATTACCACATGATCAAGTTATCCTTGTTATTCCTAGTTGCCTCCAAGTCTTCCTAGTCCTCCACACTCGCCTGGTGGTAAATAATGTACTGTATACTAACTCCATGTTGAGGTTGTCATCTCCTCGAGGCTCACCGCTGGTCCTTCACACATTACGTCCAACCTCAGGAACTCCGGGGATATTAACGCTACGCCAGACGAAACGTTCGTTCGCCTTCTGCCTCCAATGACGGTTGTTTTCACTATGAACATTACCTCTCCCTTCCACGACGCAATGACGCTCTGATAAAACTACGTCGGGGTAACTTGAGTCAGTCTTGTGAGGCAGTAGAGAGATTAGGTTAGGTTAGGTTAGGTTAGTTTGATGACAGGCGTGACAGGAGGACGACAGTTCTCCTACAGGTCATAAGAGCGAGGACCCGATATTATCCCCTGCAGAGGTCGGTGACATTGCCATACTCTCGTCAGCACTGAATGAGGGCAGCCAAGCAAATGCCAGCAACACGTACTAAGCAGAGGAAAATAGGTGCTCTCTCTCTCTCTCTCTCTCTCTCTCTCTCTCTCTCTCTCTCTCTCTCTCTCTCTCTCTGCACCGGGTTAACGTGGCTGTCAGATGTAAGAATTATCACTCTCTCACTCTCCCCACTAACCCACAAGGCAGGTAACATCCCACAACAACGAATAAATAATCCTTAATAATCCTCCTACTTATTATTGTAATCTAGGATGTTCAAGGTATCATTTGGATAATATAATGTGATTTAGATTATAGTATTTATCCAGGTGTATAATATCAGTAGGATTTGAAGAAAGGAGAGAGGTGGGTTAGCAAATGAGGGAGGGAGAAGGGATGTGGGACAAGAAGGAAGGAGGTGCACAGAGAGGAAGGTGTACCAGGTAACCCACCAGGTATATAGGGCTAATGACCTTGACCACACAGGTAAAGGTCAGTCATCAGGCCGCCAGGTAAGGCGCGTCACTCAGCTGGTTTTTGTTTCTGTTACACTTTCGCTTTTTAAGGTCCGATTGTAAGGAGTAGGTGTGGTGGGTGTGGTAGGAGTGGGTGTGGCTGGGTGTGGGTGGGTGTGGGTGGGTGTAGTGGGTGTGGGTGGGTATGGTGGGTGAAGGTGGTGGGGGTTAGGTGTGGTGTGAGTGTTGTGGGTGTGGTAGGCAGTGGGTGTGGTAGGTGTGGGTGTTGTGGGTGTGGTAGGAGTGGGTGTGGTAAGTGTGAGTGAATGTTGAGGTGAATGTAGTGGTGTGGTAGTGAAGGGAGTGTGGTTGGTGTGGTAGTGATGGGAGTGTGGTGGGTGTGGTAGTGAAGGGAGTGTGGTGGTTGTGATGAATGTGTTGGAAGTGAAGGTAATGGTGGTTGTGGAAGTGTGGCAGCTGTAGTAATGTGGCAGCTGTAGTAGTGTGGCAGCTGTGGTCTACCTGTAAGAATAACAACCACCACACAATGTCAACAAACCCGTGATTTCACCTTAATACCACACCATTTACATCACACTGAACAATGTATTTTTTTTATATCATAAATTTACCTCACACTTATATATTTATTTAAGTCATTTCGTCTCCAGAAACATATAAATAAAAATCCTGAGTCACTTTCACTTCTCTTACAAAATTAACTCAAGATGTTTTTATAATTAACTTTATTATTAAGATTCACAAAGGTTTAGTATATTCAGTCAGTCCTTTTCAATTTTTATCATGTTTAAGTGTGTTGATGTTTTGACTAATGTTTACAATTTCTATTTTAAATAATATTAATAAATAATAATAATAATAATAATAATAATAAATGATGATGATGATGATAATAGCTCACCTGGCTCTCCTCTCTACAGGTTAATGAGCTACACACACTACACCTGGACCGGTCAAGCAGGGAACACCCCATCTCATTAACTCCCTCATATTAACTCCCTCAATATTCCACAAACAATTTTTTTCGTTCTAGTTCTTCTTCTACTTAGCTATTACACACGGTCATGAGGATATAATTTATGTAATTTGTTTTTGATTGGTAATTGGTTTGTCTGTGTACAGGTGAGGGTTTGGTAACACCTGAGTGGACCGCAAGAGGGTAGGTGGTAAGTTGACTCTGAATTATGTGAAAAATTTGACTCTTTTTTTTTTTTTTTTTAAAGTCTGTCTGTCTGTCTTTTCGCCCTCCGGTTTATTGATGCATGTCCAATTGCATTTTTTTACGTTGTCAGAGGTGGTGTAAGATGGTGCGTGTGTGTGGGGGTCACTTGTCTTGACCAGGCCCTTGGCGAGGTCTTCACCCAAGTTCTCACCAAAAGTATGTTAACTAACCCTCTCTGTCGTGTCACCTTACCACACACACACACACAGACACACACACACACACACACACATCTACCCTATTTCATCACCATTTGTTCCTCTTGATGACAACACCGTCTCGAGTATGCGTGGGACAGGTTGCAGGAAGTCGCTGTAAAGTAGATGTAAGTATCTGTTGGGCAGGACACGTGAGAAGGAAACACAATAATGGTACTCAATCGACCCCAACCAGCTGATACCCACACCACCATTGCATTGTTACCTGGGTGTTTCGCTCTGAACTTTTTGGAATGAAAGCGGCCATGACTTTTACCTCCCGCGTGGATAACTGAACTTTGTGATTCTGACTCACACGAACCACCTCAACCAGAGTCACAATACGGCTCCATTCTCTGTTGACAGCGCTCAGGGGCCCATGTTGACTGTGTTGGTGTGGTAGCTAGGGTAGGTGACCAGGCCGGCCTAGGAAGTATCACACAACGGTAGGAACTAAGGTCAACGCTCACTGACCAACCAACCTGTTACCTTCACTTTTACCGTGCGTCAGGGCGGGCAGACGTCGCGGGCCACGAGGTACAGGCGCAGCAGTCGTTGTATCGTGTCGCGGCGACTAACACTTACTTCTACCATGACCACGTCGATGTCTCTCTCAGTGAGTATCTCTCCACCCTCACCACCATTACTACCACCATACCCTTAGCCCCACCATCATCACCACTATACCCTCAACACCATCACTACCACTTCACCACCATTACCCACACCACCACACCCTCACCATAACATCCCTACACCCTACCATACTTCCTGGTTACACTTCCTTGCCTCCCTTTAACACAATTCTCCTCAGTTACACCTTAAACATTACAAACTCTGCTAAGTAAACAAACCAACCGCGAGCGACTTCACCCAGCAAACGTTTGTGGAGGGAACGTTTGTGCCTCAGCGTCGACGGCAGGGCAATGTTGTGATTACTGTTAGCGTTCGTCTAAGCAATACGGATTCGCTGTTGACGGAGAAAAAATATTAATAGTGTACAATGTGAAGATTATAATGGTCTCATAATAGTGAAGTGTTAAATATCATTCATCATCCCAGAATAATAATGAGTTTTTTAATGCTATACCCGTGTTATATAAATACTATTACCTGTGCTATTGTGAATGTTATACCCGTGTTAAATGAATTATAATGTTAAGCTCTCTATAGTATAATCATGAATTAGCCACAGAATCTTATATGATATAAAGTGACGTGATATGACAGTTCAGTATAAGCAGGTGTGTTAATTAATCACTATACCAGGTGTATCCTCGGGTGTTAGAATGGTGTTAACTGGTGTTAGATTGTGTTAACAGATAGTGATGTGATATACGTTGGAAGTTCTAGTACTTATTGGTGGGTGGGAAAGGGTGGGTGGGAAAGGGTGGGTCATGGTGGGTTAGGATGGGTTACCTGATCTCATTCTTCCCAAGGAATCTGACTGGTCAATCAGGACGAGTGAGAACGACCCAACCTGAGCTAGTCTCTCTCTCTCTCTCTCTCTCTCTCTCTCTCTCTCTCTCTCTCTCTCTCTCCATCTATCTATCTATCTATCTATCTTTTTCCCTTATGTATGTATGTATGTCTCCTACACACACACACACACACCGTGACATTTAGTAAGATCATTGTCTTGCGTTTCAACAAAATTATCGACCATTATGTCCTTGTCTTGCAGTGTTATGTTACATTAAGGTTACCTGAAGCGGATTACATTCCTCCTCCTCCTGTAAATACCATCAGAGTTTTGGTATAAATTCTGGTACTTGATTCTGAGCATTTATCTTTTTTTAGAGGGGTGGGGGGTGGCGGGTTAATGTTATTTAGTGAGGTAAAAATCCCAGTTTAGGTATTTTAATTAAAGTATTTTTTGTGAGTTTTTTTTTGTCATACAAGTGGGGTATTTTTATTTTTTTGGGGGGGCAATGATGTGGTGAAAAACAAAACAATGGTATTAGTTTGTGTTTGTGTTTGTTAATTGGCTGTCTGTTCTCTCTCTCTCTCTCTCTCTCTCTCTCTCTCTCTCTCTCTCTCTCCTTTATTTTTTTCATTTATTCTCTGTCCTTCCCCTTCTCTCCCTTCCTTGTTTTTTTCACTATTTACTGAATCATGAAACAAATTTACTTTTATTTTTCATACTTATAAGTGTGTGTGTGTGTGTGTGTGTGTGTGTGTACAGGTGTGTGTTTATGTGTGTGTGTGTGTGTATGTGTGTGTGTGTGTGTACAGGTGTGTGTTTACGTGTGTATGTGTCTGAATATATACAACTTTCTACTTATTTTTTTTATCTTTCTTTTCTAAATGTTAATGAAGGCATCAGCTTTCCTTCTTTGGTGAAACTTGCTGTAACAGGTCGGCGCGTCAGCTGATCCAGACTAACGTGTAAACATTCCCTGACTACGTGACGTCATCGTAGACACACCCCCCCATAGGGACGTCATCGTAGACACACACCATAGTGACGTCCTCGTAGATACACTCCCCCATAGTGACGTCCTCGTAGACACCCCCCCATAGGGACGTCATCGTAGACACACACCATAGTGACGTCCTCGTAGATACACTCCCCCATAGTGACGTCATCGTAGACACCCCCCCATAGGGACGTCATCGTAGACACCCCCCTATAGTGACGTCCTCGTAGACACACACCATACTGACGTCATCGTAGACACACACCATAGTGACGTCCTCATAGACACACACCATAGTGACGTCATCGTAGACACCCCCCCATAGTGACGTCCTCGTAGACACACCCCCCCATAGTGACGTCCTCGTAGACACCCCCCCATAGTGACGTCCTCGTAGACACACCCCCCATAGTGACGTCATCGTAGACACCCCCCCCCCCATAGTGACGTCCTCGTAGACAAAATTTAAACACACGACCTTGCCACCCACTTCCTCTCTGTTATGATTAACTTACTTCCTTATCTTATACACCTAACCTTCGTGAGTACAGGTAACTCATTAACCACATTATACCTGTCTCACTTATAGCCTGCAGGTGATACAACACCCCCCACCACACACACACACACACACACACACACCTATATCACACCGCACTCAACTGTTAGCATTACAGATCACAACAAACACCAACCAAACACCAACCAAACACCAACCAAATACCAACCAAACACCAACCAGACACCAACCAGAAACCAACCAAACTCCCAAACCACGAATACTCAAACTAAAGACGACTACTAAAATAGAACACAAGGGATAATAATAATAATGATAAACGATGGATAGAAAGAAAACAAGAGGGAAAAGAGAGACGGGAAACAGGGTATTGAATGAGGTAGGAGGTCAAGACAAACATACGTACATCACTGAGCAAGGTCAGCCAAGGTGAGGAAAGGTCAACCTCTCTGGCGAAAAATGTGTACCCTGTTGTGTTTATCTTTGTGAAGGTCTAAAACCACACCGCTGTAAACATGAGCACTTGTTGAGCATCTGTTGAGCACCTGTAAACATGAGCACCTGTTGAACACCTGTAAACATGAACACCTGTTGAACACCTGTAAACATGAACACCTGTTGAACACCTGTAAACATGAACACCTGTTGAACACCTGTAAACATGAACACCTGTAAACATGAACACCTGTTGAGCACCTGTAGACATGAGCGCTATTGAGCACCTGTTGAACACCTGTAAACATGAACACCTGTTGAGCACCTGTAGACATGAGCGCTATTGAGCAACTGTTGAACACCTGTAAACATGAGCACCTGTTGAGCACCTGTAAACATGAGCGCTGTTATATTCTTAAGCATAATGATACTATAAACAAGGGGCTATATATAAACAATTAACAAACTAACTAACTTCAATAAGACAAAAAACTTCTAACTCACCTAAACCAGAATCTAACTCACCTAAACCAGAATCTAACTCACCTAAACCAGAATTTAACTAGACAAACCCAACACCTTCGAAATTAGAATAAGTTTACGAGCCACAGGAATAAATATAACTAAACCATTTCCCTTTACGAAACACACATTGACACTTTAAGTTGATGAAGCATTAAGTGGTACAAGGTCCATGTTTACACGCCTTGCAATGGCTACATGAAATGGAGGAAGGGAAGAAAAACAACCCGAAATATTATGAAAGCGGAATGACATTTGGAAGGTGTGTGTGGGGGAGAAAGAAGAGAAGAGGCTGGGTAAATGGTAATAGAGGGACAAGGAGATAAGGGGAGTGTTGGTATGAGGCTGCTGGGTGAAGGTCTTTGATATTTTAAAGACGAAAGAGTGTTTGGGGGAGGGGGCAGGAAATGAGTGTGTTTTAGTATATGTGGGTGTGTTTTAGTATATGTGGGTGTGTTTTAGTATATGTGGGTGTGTTTTAGTATATGTGGGTGTGTTTTAGTATATGTGGGTGTGTTTTAGTATATGTGGGTGTGTTTTAGTATATGTGGGTGTGTTTTAGTATATGTGGGTGTGCTTTAGCATATGTGGGTGTGTTTTAGTATATGTGGGTGTGTTTTAGCATATGTGGGTAAACGAAGACACAACATAGCCAATATCACATTCGATCGTCTATACTTCTACGATTGGGTGGAGTTAGGGGGGGGGGGATCCTCTGGGTGCGAACCAACAACACTCAGGACGGAAGGTGAATGCTGTATCCACTTGTCCTCCGAACCTAACCTAACCATTTTACGTTGTCACCTTCACGCTACTGTTTAGGAGAGAGATAAGGGAGATACGTTGTCGAATTAACAGTTATATGAGGTCAAATCCAGACAACAGGTGAATAGAAAATCCTGCCTGATCGTGTGTGGGTGGGTGTGTTGACCTCTGACCCTTTTGAGCTGAGGCGTTTCCTCACCGTGGGCAAGTTGTCAAAGTCACGAGAACTGAATATTCAATAAGAGCATAATATAGGAGCTATTTTAACGACACGCATCAAAGAGTTTTATATATCCAGTCAAATATTTCAGGGAGTGAGTGAGTGTGTGTGTGAGTGAGTGAGTGAGTTAGTGAATGAATGAGTGAGTGAGTGAGTGAATGAATGAGTGAGTGAGTGAGTGCGTGAGTGAGCCAAGGTGGGCGGAGTACAGAGTGACACACCTGCCCAAAACAGCCTCATCTGACGTATTGTTTCCTGTTGATCTTTTACCTCCACCAGGGACCTTTATCACCACACCTTAGTCTATACCACACCCTCTATATCGACCTCGACTACTCCCTCATATCGACACCAGTTGACCTCTCACTCATCATCTTCTTTATGTCGATCTTTCAATAATCATCTCGTTCAGGTCGACTTCTCTACCTGTATAAAAATCAAGTAATGGTTTGGTTAGGTTAGGTTAGGTTAGGTTAGGTTAAGAATGTTGTTTTGTGTCGTGATATAGTGAACACAATAAGGAATTTATAAATGGAGTTTACAGAGCCACTGATGTTCTCTCTAGGATGTTAAGTAAAGTGTCTAATGAACTTAGTAAATATTATTCTGTTGTAGAAAGTGGATACACGCACACACACACACACACACACACACACACACTAACACACACATATATAGTATACTGTATATATAATTCACAAGCTAACGCAAAGACATACGCTATACTGTATATGCACAAACATTCTATCTGCCTCTCTTTCAAGGCATAGTAACAAGTAACATGAGTTGTTAGGTGGTGTGTGTGTGTGTGTGTGTGTGTGTGTGTGTTCTAGATAATCTTTTTTATATTATACATTACCTTTAATAATACTATCTACTCTATGCTACCTTTCTATAATCTAAACTTTCACTTGTGCCTATACCTGTACCTGTATCTGTACCCATACCTGTACCTATACCTGTACCTGTACCTAAAACTATACTTGGTATTTTATCATTTGGCAATCTCACCTGACCATACCATAACCTCTCCCGATTGGCTTATGAAACATACCTTCAATTTTACCAACACCTGTACTATAATCACTTTAAAGGTCTCATGTACCTGTACCTATGACTGTATATTTTTTTTACCTGTAATTACATGTATATATCACCTTAGGGTATTAATAGAATGAACAGGACTGAAAGCATCTTAGGAGTATGTCAAGGTAGTGTGTTGTCGCCTCGGCTGTTTGATTTATCGTACGGGGTAGTGAAGTGCGCGAGGAAAGTGAGAATAGCTGAGTGAAAGGAGAGGCATAGTGAGGGTGATAAGGAATGGTGCTAATTGCTAATGAAGTTGTTTTGTTGGCTGGGTGTGTGTGTGTGTGTGTGTGTGTGTGTGTACTTGGGTGAGTGTGCAGGTTTATACAGGAGCGTCCTTCAACTCTCAGTGCCGTGTGTGTTTGTGTGTGTGTGTGCGTGTTATTATCAGTCTTTCCTGTTCGCTTGTTTTTATCAATATATTATGATTGTTCTCCTGGTACGCTCTATCTCTCCTCCTCCTCCTCCTCCTCCTCTCTTTTCTCTTCTTTATCTCTGTTACTTTTCTCTCCATCATCTTTATAGCGAAACAGAAATATTACCTCCCTAGTAAGTTAGTTCCTGCCTTAATTATTCCTTATCTCCACACACCTCCTTCCATTCTTTTCCCTCCTTGCTTCCTCCATCCTCCCCCTCTCTTCTCATTCTCCTCCTTTCCTCTTGCCTAGCTCCTCACCTTCTCCCCCACTTCCTTCTTTACCTTCTCGTCGCCCCTGACCATCTTCTTCCCCTCTCCTCTCCTTCTTATCCTTCTTTATCGCTTTTATAATTCTCATCCTTTATTGCCTTCCCCCCCCCCCCCCCCAGTGTAGGTCTACCACTACCTAACACAGTACAGACTTTTAAGAACCTATATTAGGGCCATAGATTAAGTGAAATAAAATAATCTAAGAACTTCTTTTTTTTTAAGATTAAATGACAAAGTCGTTGCTTATGTGAGTTAGTATTCTGATAGACTGTTTATAAATATATTCTTGAGAGGTTAATATTCAGATAATTTAATTAACTTATACTAAACAAACAAAATACATAATGGTATCCTAACTTAATTTCATAAATACAGAAATTCATTACAAGAATACAGGTTATACATAAATTGGTCCCTAAAATATCATTCAAAACTAAATGATGATTCAAGCTGACACGAAAAAAAAGCTTAATTTAACTTACAATCTAAGATGAAGTATTCTATTGGCTCCTCCAAAAAATTGTCTACGATTTTGTATGAGACAATATGACACAGTGGACGAAGGATTTTGACAACCCTACCGAGACAACAGGAGTCGTAGTGTTCATTGTGAAACTCATCGACCACCTCCGTGAAGATACTTTATGGGGGGAGGGGAGGGGGGTAATAATAATTCAGGGTTAAAGTGCAGCAATATCCGGGTGATGTTAGGAAAGAGAGAAGGTGAGGTTAATGTATGGTATTTTCACCTCTATGTCGCTCAATCGAGTCCTTACTGCCGTACCCAACCGAAACCAACTGAATCTAACCGAATCCAACTGAATCTAACCGAACCCAACTGAATCAAACCAAATCCAACCGAATCCAACCGAAACCAAACGAAACGAAACGTACCCAAGTGAAACCAACCAAACCCAACTGAACCCAACCAAACCCAAGTGAAACCAACCAAACCCAACTGAACCCACATAAGCCTCACACGCACGCTCTAACATCTCTCATCAATTCCATCATCAGTTTATCTTATTTCAACACCATTTCCTGTTCTCTTAGCACATGATAATTCATTTCCGTTTTTCCAGATAAATTTAAACATTATCTCTTGAAAAAAATGATAAACTAATCATGAAAATAAAAAAATAACAATGAGTTATGTGTTCTGAGACCATTAGAAGATGTAGCGAAGAACTGATGACTTTAGATTAAGCCTTTCCTGTTGTCGCAGTGTTTGTCGCAACAACTGTCTAGGTTAATAAAAGACTGTTGTGTGTGTGTGTGTGTGTAAATAAACTCAACCATCAAAATATATACAGCAAAAAGCAACTAATTAATCACCCAATAACACCTGTAACACACCTTCCCCCCCTTCCTCCCCTCACCCCTCCCCCATCACCCCTCCCCCATCACCCCTCCTCCCTCACCCCTCCCCCCTCACACCCCCCCCACCCCCTCACCCAATGTGGTAACCAGAGCGCTTGTCTCCTGCATACTGACCACCTCTTAACTATGACCTGGTTTCGTAATCGCAAAAAACTCAACCTGATCATGCACTCGCCTAAAAAGGGGGAGGGGCAGGAGTGGGGTGAGGGGGAGAGGGGGAGGGAGAGGGTAGGAGGGGGTGAGGGGGAGAGGAGGGAGAGGGGAGGGAACGTTCAAAAACCCATGACTTGCAAAGTGTTCAGTGTTCGCCTTATTTTTTTTTAATAAGGTCAACATACCGTCTCACACACACACACACACACACACACACAGTGACATTAAAACATGCTATAAAAAACTAGGTTATACAATTACTGGGTAACTGGTCAAAAGGTCAAAGGTCAACTTAGTGTGGTGAAGCAACGGAGATCTTCCCTCCAACAACCAGATCAAGCGGTGACCCTCTACCTACTCCCTATCTTCCCAACGCTGACCTTTTACTACCTACACACCCTCCCTATCTCCCAACGCTGGCCTAGTACTACCTACACCCTCCTCACCTAACCTGTTATACTAATCTCATATTTTTCACTGTTGTTTTATCATTGACCTGACATAACTTACCTCACCGTGTATGACCCCATCCCAACCCCAAATGGTACTATCCACAGTAATGAAAGGTTAACTGGCTCTACCGCTTGTAAGATTACTTTTCAAACTTCCGCATAAAAATTTTAATGATCAGAAGAATTTGCACGTTTGATTGCCATTAGGTCTGCTTGTCATGACTGGGTGTTTGGACTCTCGCCTTTATTAAGTGTCATATAAGTGTCATGTCTCCCGCCTGATGTAATACAAAAATATTTTACACTATGTTCTCAGGTTCCTAATATGACCTGATGTGAACGTAACAACGAGAGAGGATAGGAGACTTTTGTTGTGTCATTGAAAGATTATGAACTCAAGAACAACAGGCTCAAGTCTCCCTCTCCTGCCTCTTCCTTTCTCCCTTCTACTCTTCCTCCCTAACTCCCCCTTTCTCTTCATCTCCTCTTTCTACCACTCCTTGTCTCCTCCCCCTCCTTTTCTCTTCCCCCTCCCCCCCCCCCCCTCTCTCTCTCCTCCGGCACACTCCTTCCCTCCCTCCTTCCCTATCTCACTCAGCATAGTTCTTCCCTCACATCTCATATAACTTCTCCCTTATTCATAATCTCATCCATTTCTCCATCAATCAAACCAAACAAAAAATGACACAGTAAAGCAAATAAGTTAGGCTCACTTGTCTGAAGAACTTGACGACCCGAACTTGAGATGTTAAAGGTTCATAGAGCAAATACCTTCATTTTAATTTGGATTGAGATAACACATCTAGGTAAGGTCGAGTCAAACTCTACTTTCAGACACTATTTAGGTCATTCATGTTTGTGTCGCAGCCTGAGGAACTTGTTCATGAGTTTGAGAAAAAAAAGGTTATGATAAATTTGGACACAAGGAGGAAGGCGGGAGAGTTTTATGTAAGTATGAGGGACCAGTAGACACCGCCAGACACCCTGTTCTGATGAAGACAACAACGAGCTCAAAACTCATCATTGTGATATTATGCTTAGTGAGGCGACAAGGATAACACTTGGTGAGGGCGTGAGAGGGTGTGCCAGTTGGTTCTGGGCCACCTCACTTCACTCCGGCACTATTGATAAGTCGTCAGCGCGGTCAGAAGCTTATCGTCAGTGCTGGTAATTATGCCGTACCAGTCCTGACCCCCTCCGGCTTGTGCTTCAAGAAGAGTGGGACAAGCGGGATCAAGTTTTATTAAGAACGAGTTCCAATAACTCTCGATGTATGTAGAACCTGACCTCATGTACAGGTGCGGTATTAACTCACCTGCCTGATTAAAACTATAAATATGTACAAAAATAACTCATTAAATATTTTCAAGAGAATATAAACAACCCATTAGGATTCAAGTTTCCCTAATAATTCATTTTTCACGTGTGTTTTGTTCCAATAACTTGCCGAAGGCGGTGAAGTCAGCCCTGGTGGTGGTGGTGATGATGACGGTGGTGGTGAGTGGAGCGGCGGCGCCTCAGAACAGCGGTCGAGGTAAAGTTATCGTGGCCTTCGAGACTCCAGAGCAAGAACAGTTCCAGTACGGCATACCAGGCGAGGCTGTGTTCGGGGCGTATAGGTGAGTCCTGCATCACGATCACACACACACACACCAAGCATCACAGTACACTCATCACCCCGGCCGTTTGTAACAAGGTGTGACCAGGGTATAAATTTTTTAAGAATATATTTTTTATACGTGGAGTCAGCACAGTGAGGCCGGTCATTATGTCAGCCCAAACTTACTTCTTAATGGTGTATATTCGAACCAAGTCTTTAAAAGAAGGAATAATCAGTTTTTGCTCTCTCTCTCTCTCTCTCTCTCTCTCTCTCTCTCTCTCTCTCTCTCTCTCTCTCTCTCTCTCTCTCTCTCCAGCTGGACGAGTCCTGAGGGCTATCTATATGTCTTCCGTTATGTGGCAGACGCCGCAGGATACCGTGTACAGGGCGGGGCCGTTCCCGTGGACCACCAGGGCGTAGCTGCCAACGGTGACCAGGTCTTCCCCAGGACACAAGAGGGTGACTTAATCTTCACCTGAAGGTGGAGCAGATAGAAGAACGAGGCAGCTTCCCTCTTCCTCGACGAACTTTGGCAGAATCCACACTAATGCGGACAGGACGCATGTTGATTAGTCCACATTATGTAATGTCGTCAACTTGTAGTCATTTCCCCATAATGTACCAATTACATCTTTCATTAACGTTAAGTTAATCCTAACCTAGCTTATCTAACATAAGCTATGCCAAACTAAACTTAAGTTAGCTCTTAAGTAGGAAGAAGTTCACCTTGGTTTTATAGTAAGGGAGGACCAATCAGCTGAGGCTATGTCCGCATCTGTGGAGAACTTGTTTCTTACCATCCTGAGTGAGCGCCGAAGAGTTCACCTCTCACTTGAAGGAGGCGCAACTGGGGGCGACGGCTGCCTCTCTTATCCCCTCATCACCAGTTGCCATACACTGTCTACTTCTTATCATAGATGACATTGTTATGTTTTTGTTACTGTAAGTTACTTCAGGTAGTTGCTGCGAGGCCGTCCTTAACGTTTTGAAAAATATTGTTACTTTTTTATGATGAAACTTTATTTAGAAATACAGATTATATTAACAGTGTGTGTGTGTGTGTGTGTGTGTGTGTGTGTGTGTGTGTACAAGACTGGACCTGTACTTATACCTAAATAATACAAATGCTGATCTTACCTGACTAATATTCTAAGTCTGGCTCAAGTTATCACCAATAAAATTTCGCATCATTAATCAAAAACATCAATAGGCCTTAATTACAGGTATAGTGCCATCAATAGGCCTTAATTACAGGTATAGTGCCATCAATAGGCCTTAATTACAGGCATAGTGTCATCAATAGGCCTTAATTACAGGTATAGTGTTATCAATAGGCCTTAATTACAGGTATAGTGTCATCAATAGGCCTTAATTACAGGTATAGTGTTATCAATAGGCCTTAATTACAGGTACAGTGTCATCAATAGGCCTTAATTACAGGTATAGTGTTACACCTCTTCCCTTTATCTAAATTGCCACTTGTGTCTTTCCTTAATACAATTTCTGATCTTGTAAACTGAATGTTAAGAGTTTCCCATTATAAATATTACCCATAAGTGTTGATATAAAGACTGTAACTTACTACTACTACTACTACTACTACTACTACTACCACCACCACCACCACTACCACTACTACCACCACCACCACCACCACTACCACTACTACCACCACCACCACTACTACCACCACCACTACTACCACCACCCATTCCACTACCACCACTACCACCACCACACCTTCCACCAGCCTACGAGGACACATGAAACACCTAAATGAATCTTTTTATCATTATCTATGGCTTATATTCTGTTTAATAATACAAAGTAATTTTCTCACTGTAGAGTATATTGCTTCTTCTCCAGCGGTGTGTAGTTGTGTAGTTGTCTAGTTGATAATCATTTAGTTATAATAAATATGGTCAGTAGTCATTGGTTTTTTTTTATGTAGTTCCTGTAGTGTCTTTGGTTTATTTTATATTTTTGGTTTTATTTATTATGGTTTGTTTTCTTGTTTTATTATCATTATTGTTATCATTATCATTGTTGTAATCTACGTCATTATCATCATTATTATTATTATTATCATCATCTCCATCTTCTTCTCTTTCTTCCTTACCTAGTCTTCTTCTGCTTCTTCTTCTTCTTCTTCTTCTTCTCCCATCACCACTACAATTTTTTGCCCCACCCTCTGATTGGTGCATCCTCCTCCTCCTCCTCATCATACCTGCCTACCTACTTTCTCACCTGTACACAAGAGGCACAGATGGACACAAGAGGGAAAGCACATCACTCCTTTAGAAAGTTGTTAGTCGAGACGAGAATGTAGATTTGTAGGAAAGGTCAACAAGACTAAATTAATAATCTAGTTGAACTAAATTGGTGTCTACAGAGAGAGAGAAAGGAGAGCTTTTGTTTACTAGGTATTTACGAGGTATTTCTGGAGGCCAAAACCGAAAAACAAAAACTGGCCTCTGGGTAAAGTTTAGATATCTCAGGTGTTGTTTATTGGGAGGGGAGGGAGGGGGGGGGGGTGTGTTTCTTGACCGCTTCTGTCTTTTGTACATTAGGGGTGAGAGAGAGAGAAAGAGAGAGAGAGAGAGAGAGAAAGAGAGCATCAGGACACCTTTTCCCATGACGGGTCTGTTTACATACGTTCTTCACTCTCTCTTTCTCTCCTTTCTTTCTTCTCTCCCACCCTCCCTTCCTCCCCCACCCTTTCTTTCTTTCTTCCTTTACTCTCTCCCACCTTTCTTCATTTCCTCCTTTTCTTCCTCCTTCCTTTCTTCATTCTCTCCCTCTTTATTTTCTTGCTTCCTTCTCTCCCTCCCCCCTTCTCCTTCCTTTTTTCCTTCTTCTCCTCCCTAATTTAAAACTATTGTTACGAGTTCGCTCCTGGTTGGATAGTTTGAGTACCTTTGTAATGTCCCCTTTGTTCTGCCCTGACTTCCATTTATACACCTCTATCATATCGCCCCTCACTCTACGTCTCTCGAGGGAGTGCAAATTAAGATGCTTTAACCTGTCTCTGTACTCAAGGTTCCTAATGCCCGGGATTAGTCTTGTCATTCTCCTCTGAATTATTTCTAGGGATTCTACATCCATTCTGTAGTACGGTGACCAGAATTGAACTACGTAATCCAAGTGAGGTCTGACAAGCGCAAGATATAGTTTCAGGATAACTTCGCTATAGTCTTGTAGCTAACACTCCTTTGTCTGACCCCAAGGACTTTGTTAGACTTGTTTCCTGCATACAGTATACACAATGTAATCTTGGTCTAAGATTCCTACTTATCATTACCCCGAAATCTTCCTCACAGTCGGATTTCTTTACATCGACGTAGTTCATCTGATATCTGGTTTCCCTATTTACATATCCAAGGCTAAGCAGGACGAGTGGGGCGAGTGGGATGAGTGGGGTGAATAGAATGAGTGGGGAGAGTAGGACAAGTTAGGCGACTGTGACGAGTGGAACGAGTGTGACGAGCGGGATGAGTAGGACGAGTGTGCGGTGGCGGAGGTGTTTGATCAGAGGCCTCGTCAAGGCTTAGGGTCGCGCCACACACACAAACAGGGGAGTAGTGCCTAGTCTCTCTCTCTCTCTCTCTCTCTCTCTCTCTCTCTCTCTCTCTCTCTCTCTGCGGGAGGAGGGGGTAGAGGTAGGAGAGGTGGCTGTTGCAGGAGATAAATCTTATATTGAAACACAACACAACACAACAGACTAGGCAGGAAACTTGACAGATCTTTCTTTCACGAGCAACCACAGTACCTCCGTTCTATACGTTGTCGGGTTCTTCATAAATGCACTGGCGTTAGGTTAGGTTAAGTTAGGTTAGGTTAGGTGTATAATGAAAACAAGAGACACATTGTTTGTATCCTCGCCAGGCCCTCTTCTGTCTCTTGACCTCTGATGACCTCCAAACAGTGTGTGAGTCTGGCCAGGACCTCCTCGTCACGTGACCCAGAGCCCGGCAGGTCACGCTCCCAGGCCTGCGTGACCACCACTATTTGTCGTGACAATAACGAGGCGGGCGGGGCGTGACAGAGACGCAGTGGCGTGACGCGAGGAGGTGACAGCCGCGGGTGGGGGGGTGTCTCAGACCAGGTGAGACACAGGTGACGACCCTCCACACACACACACACACACCTCCTACCTCCCTCGACCCCCACACTCACCAATAAATTATTATCTCCCTTACACCCTCATTCAATCACTCCCTCACTGCCTCACTGCCTCACTCACCCACTGTTCCCCACACTCCCCCACTGTTCCCCCACTCTCCCTCACTGTTCCCCCACACTCCCCCACTGTTCCCCCACACTCCCCCACTGTTCCCCCACACTCCCTCACTGCTTCCCCACACACATAGTTATAAGGACACTAAATGTGACACAACCTGGGATTACCTTTTATATTCGCAGTAAATCACGCAATGTTAACACAAGCTCTCAGGCATCATCAACCTAACCTAACCTAACCTAAACCTAACCTAAACCTAACCTAACCTAACCTAACCTAAACCTAAACCTAACCTTGAGATCTCACTTGAAAACAAACATCATTTAGGTCATCAAGTCTTCCAAAATACCAAACTTACTTTATCTCTTGTTAACATCAGGAGAAACTTAAAGACCAGATGTGAGTTATTCTCTTCACTGTTATTAATTCTACAAGTTTTTTTTTTTAATGAAGGTCTGTTGTTGAGTTCTGTATCATTACGTAATTTCTAAGGTAATTAACTTGACTAATGAGCTAAACAAGGTTATTCAGTAAAGTTGTTGAACAGGGTATCAAACCTCGTCTTGTTAAGGTGGTGAATAATATACCTCGCTAAACTGTGACAACTTCTGTGTCGTCTCGTTACAGGGTGGAGAGGGGGGGGTGATGCCAGGAGGGGGGGTAGAGACGGTGGGGTGCCGGAGGGGGTGAGAGAGAGAGAGAGAGCGACTATAAAAACAACGCAGTAACTTAGGAAAAAATTAAAGTTCTGATCATGTTGTGGGGGTGGTGTGTGGGGGGGGGGGGATGAGGGAGGGGTAGTGTGGAGGTGGATGGGTGGTGTGGAGGGTTGGAGGTGGATGGGTGGTGTATAGGGGTGGTCTTGAGGGGTTTTGGTTGGGGGGAAGAAGAGTTTTGTTATCTCAGGCGCCAGAGCTGAACGTCGTCACTTCCCCAACAACAACAGCACCACCAACATCTCTACTCTGGGAATTATTTTATAAACCAGAAAAAAAAAAAAAAAAAATACAAATAAGAAAAAACAAAAACAAACACATACACAAATAAAAAACAACTTTATTAATCTCTCAATTTAGTAAAAAAAAAAACACAAACGTCAAAAGAAAAACTATCGTCACATGATTTTCTCGGGGGTCTATAAGCACTCCCAACTACATCTGCCTCCCCACACCCCAGCCGCATCAAACACACCGCTGTATTATTCTCCCCCATAATGCCATTCTTGTCCAAAACGACGTAAATCAGGGGAGAAAATGTAACCAGCTAATCTGACTCGTAAATAAGATAAGCTGAGAGGAGGGTTGGCTTTGATTCCTTCCCTAGGGCTCGACACAGCTCAACGACTCGCAGAGATAACTGAGTGAGTTGAGTGTGTGTGTGTGTGTGTGTTTGATGTTTCTCAGTTAAGGTGATGAGTTACTGATGTTTATACTGGGCCAAATACTGCGACACCTAATGGTCGAGTTTAGTTTGGTGAGATTGTGAAGTCGCACCGGTGACTCGAGGCCATGATTTAACCCCGATGATTAGAGGAAGAAGAGGAGGAACAGAGGAGGAATAGAGGAGGAGGAGGAGGAGGAATAGAGGAGGGAGAGGAGGAGGAAGAAGAAAGGAGGAGGGGGCTGGTTGGTGCTAGGCTGTGCGTGTTCCTTACAGAGTACTCGGCTATAGATTCCTTACAGAGTACTGGGCTATATGGACCTTAGGAGTACTAGACTGTGTGGCCCTAAAGAGTACTAGACTGTATGGTTCTTTATGAGTACGACACTGTGTTGACCTTCAGTACTTGGTTATCCCCCACCCCTTGTACTGTACTAGGCTGGTAAAGATCTCTCAGGTCTCCCACCCATACAGAGTGTCTCAGTATCAACACACTCACCATATATCACGTGTTATGAGGCCCTTATACCCTAACTTATACCTTATATCTTAACTTATACTGATGGCCCCTACACCTTGAGAGAGAGAGAGAGAGGTGAAGCTTGTTGTTGTTGTTATTGTTGTTGTTTTTCGTCTATTTTACCAGTTTCAATGTCTAAATACTTTCTCGCTGGTCATTATGGTAATCCTCTGGTCGTACGGTAACACAGAGGCAAATAAAGGTATAGACTATGTTCTTTTTTTAGTCTATGTTCTATCATAAATTAGGGTGTGATTTGAGAGGTATTAAATGGGTAATTATCTCTCGTTTGACTACTTTGTGTTACTGACGCTCGCTTGACCCTGTAAGTGGGGAGACAGAAGCTTGCTTGACAGGCTTGGTTTGACGGAGGTTCTCACGAATCCTCACTTGACGGGGTAGTGTTCGCTCGACAGGCTGGTGTGATAGACGTTCGCTTTGACAGGCTGTTCTGACGGACCCACCCACCAATCGCTTGACAACCAGACATGACGGATGCTCACATGACAACCAAGCATGATGAACGCTCGCTTGACGTCACAAAACATCCATCAGCCAGCCAGCCATTGAGAGACTTCGCCCCATCCCGTCACCCCCCTTCCCTCCTCTCGTAAGCATAATAAACCTTCCACACCTTTCCTTTGATACCGGCCTATGGCAATTTGTGTCCGCCACCCCGCGTCTTGGTTCTGTTGGCATGAGTTATGTGTGTGGCGGGAATAAATCACGATGCTGAGATACCGAAACGTTTAATGAGAGCTTGTGTACACGCGTTAGTCTCTCTCTCTCTCTCTCCCTCCATCCTTCCCTCTCCTACCCCCCCCCCCCCACAGTTTCTTTGATCCTCGACATAAAAACATTATAAACAGACCGCCAGCTTCTCCCTCCTGCGGCCACAAGATGAACTACCCACAGCCTATGTCTCTCAACCCAAGTTTATCTTCTTAGTAGACACTGCTGATGATACCTGTGTGTAGGGGTGGTGTGGTAGTGTGTGTAGGGGTGGCTGGTGGTGTGGTAGTGTGTGTAGGGGTGGCTGGTGGTGTGTGTGTGTGTGTAAAATATTTCAAAATTAAACCATAGTAAATTGTAGTTGTTATACATTAAAATTATGAGAATCCCACAAAATAGTTAAACATCAATAAATTCGTAAATAAATGCATTAACAAAAATTACAAGTAGTTACCAAGAAAGATAACTCAGTAAGATATCCAAGTCCATTTGATTAACGCTTCAAGAGTTTACCAACGAGCCTTGAGTACCCACCGACAGATGGCGTATGTGTCGTGATTATTCCTCGTCTGTTTATTCTCACCTCTGGTACTGCCTCCTACTCCACCATGATGTCTTGCACTATGGGTCAACACTCCTACGTTTATATCTGCTTTATATTTGTTAACCTGGACACAGATTCTCTTAAGTTCGTAAGTTAATATCGTCTTTCTGTCGTAAATTAGGTGAGGATCGTGGGGAGTGTTGTGACATTGCTAATTTGAAAGAAAAAACTGTGTGCGCGTGTGTGTGTGTCATGTTTAGTGAGGGTAAACTTTCTTAACGTGTAAATGGTCCTGGGTAACGGATATCGCCAAAACATCAACTAAATTAAGTAAACAAAGCCTACGATTCCCAGGATGGTTAAAGAGCGGCTCACCCAGACGCCTCCCCTCCTGTACACCTCCTGCCCCTCCTGTACACCTCCCGCCCCCTCCTGTACACCTCCCGCCCCTCCTGTACACCTCCCGCCCCTCCTGTACACCTCCCGCCCCTCCTGTACACCTCCCGCCCCTCCTGTACACCTCCCGCCCCCTCCTGTACACCTCCCGCCCCTCCTGTACACCTCCCGCCCCTCCTGTACATCTCCCGCCCCCTCCTGTACATCTCCCGCCCCTCCTGTACACCTACCGCCCCCTCCTGTACTCCTCCTGCCCCTCCTGTAGACCTCTGGCTATTTACGAATACAACGGAAGGAAGTAAACTAGTAATAGCAACGCCATTCACAGAGAATACCGTCACCCCCCTCCCTTCTCCCCCCTCCCTTCCCCCCTCCCTCCCCCCCCTCCAACACTAGGTAAAAAATTATACCTCGGAGGTAGTCTGGTGTGCCGGAGGGTGGGGGGGGGGGTGTAGGGAGAGAGGGGGGATAGGGAGGGAGGTAGGGATGGAAGGAGGGAAGGATGAAGAAAGGGGAACGTAGGTAGGGAGAGGGAGAGGGGAAGGTAGAGAGGTAGGGAGAGGGGAAGGTAGGGAGGTAGGGAGAGGGAGAGGGGAAGGTAGGGAGGTAGGGAGAGGGAGACGCTAGAAACCTTCCTGGGTGGAGAGATTATATCAGGGGAAGTAAATCTGTCGCGCCCTGGTAGGTAAGATTCTCGGGAGACTCTCTGGACCTCTCACACTCTCGCACAACCACACACCCACACTCACACACCCACACCCACATTCACACACCCACACTCACACTCGCACATCCACATTTACACAGACGATAAGAAGAGAGAGGGTAGTGGTAGGCGGGAGGGGGTTGAGAGACATCCCTTATTCACTGTTTTTTTTAATCTGTTGATGGAAAGACAAGAGATAAAGATCACCTTGGAGATTTTAGTGAAGAGATAAGATATAATTTGTTGATAGCAGGTGTGGCGGGGCGGGGTGTGGCGGGGCGGGGTGTGGCGGGGCGGGGTGTGGAGGGAGGGAGGGGGGGGGGGGAGAGGGAGGAAGAGGTGCTAGGAAGGATCTACGACACTGCTGCTCTTAAGTTGATGTCCCCTGGATGATATTTTGTCGTCTAATATGTGCGCCTGAGTGACCATGACACCTGTACAGAGATACAGAGTGAGAGAGAGAGAGAGAGAGAGAGAGAGAGAGGGGGGGGAGAGAGAGAGAGTTAACGTGACCTTGAGACCGTCCTACTTTGAGGGAGATGAAACGACACACACACACACACTCACACACACACTCACACTCACACACATAGGAGGGAAGTAGTGAAGTAGTGTGGCTGTAGTGTGTGTGTATGGAAGGTGTGGAAGGTGTGGCATGGTTTTTACAAGACTGAGAAGAGGAACCATCCAGAAATAGTGTTAACAACAGATGTCGGGTGACCAAACGTGCGCTAAAATCCTGAAGGTGCGGGAGATGCGGCAGGATAGGCAAGGTGAAGGTGCGGGAGATGCGGCAGGATAGGCAAGGTGAAGGTGCGGGAGATGCGACAGGATAGGCAAGGTGAAGGTGCGGCAGGATAGGCAAGGTGAAGGTGCGGCAGGATAGGCAAGGTGAAGGTGCGGGAGATGCGGCAGGATAGGCAAGGTGAAGGTGCGGGATATGCGGCAGGATAGGCAAGGTGAATGAAGTAAAAGGAAGAATCAGTATAGGTATAAGTGTGAAGGGGAACAAGGTGCCCCTCAACTCCCACATGAGGCAGAGTGATGAGGCAGAGTGGCAGACTAAACGTTACCTGGCATGAGAGATACGATGGCAGATAGAGATAATCAAGATTATATACGATTATCATCTCTTGGTCGCGACACATTTGCAGTCTTCGTGATTCTTTGTCACACATTTAACGTGAGCGTTCCCATTTTGCTGTCAACTGAACACACTAATGATTTTTATTCACTACTGACAGCAACGAACAATGTATCTATCTGTTCCTTGACAACAGATTCCCGTACAAGAAAAGGATAGTTAAATATACTGTATACTAAGTTCAAAGGCTGAAAAAAACATTAAAAGCTCAGTGTAAGGCAAGGAATCATGTAGCCTCTGAGTATTATATTATTTTATCGTTGCGTGTGTTTTTTATGGTGAATAAGAAATCTTGATATTCTTTCTTTTTTGGTGTGTGTATGAGCGTCTGTGTGTGTGTGTGTGTGTGTGTGTGTGTGTGTGTGACGGTCTACCCCACCCCCCCCCCCTTTCCCCAAAATACATGTACGTGTTGGGATGGAGGTACTGTACACACACCCCCCCTCCCCTCTCCTCACCAACACCCACCGGAAGTTCATTCAGGAAAATATTGGGTGTCCTCCTGGTGGCTGACTCGATAATTACTCCCCTTCATCCCAGCGTCTGAGTTTACAGCCCACCCAACTATTTTTTTCCCCCTGACGGAGTAAAAATTTTCACTTCACTCCATGCATCAACGTCTGGGCGTCAGAGGGCAGTAAAGAGACCCTCCTCCTCCTTTTTTAACCTTAAGACTGATGATCTGTATCTTATAAGAGGGATATAAGCCTAAGGTGGTGGTGTGATATGGCGTATTATTGCCCCGAGGCGACCCTATACCTTGGGTGGGAGTGACGCAGGTGGCGGTGGACTGCTCTGCACCGCCACATCGAGATCATAATCTGACAAATGATGGCCCCTGCTTCACCCCACTCGCCCACCTGCACCAGCGGGGTGTGGGTCGAGAACGGAGAGATAGTAAAATAGATGAGAAAAGAGAAGGCTAGAATTGAGAAGAGAAAGTAAGAGAAGACAGTAATGGATAAGTGAAACGAAAATAAGAGATATAGAAGTAGCTGGTGGTGATGTGCTATTGTTACCAACGAAACAAACTTACTAACGTCACTGACAACCCTAAAAAAATAGTTTCTAGTAACATATTAACCATTAAAGGAGGATAACAATATACAGGGGAAAAAAGAAGAGACAGGGAACTTATATCACTTATGACTTCTGCGTCTTATCCCACGTCGCTTAAACACTGGTAACCGATTCCTCCATCCTGGCCTTCTCTAACACCAGACAGGCAGCTGAGTATTAGAGAAGCACGTCAAAATATTCTAAAAAAAAAAAATCCACTAAAAATCCATCCAATGTAATCTTACCAACATACAAGACGAGTTAATAAATAATCGGATACTTCCTTTGGTGTTTTGTAAGACATCGGATCTTTTGTTGTTGTAATTGAAGCGTTATCGTCGTCGCCAGGTTAAGTTGTTGTCACTCTTGTCAATGTAGCTGTCGTTACCTATGTCATTGTTGTCATTTGTATCCTTATGGTTCTCGTTGTCGTTGTCACCAAGGAGGAAATTACCAGGAAATTGAGGAAAATAAGACGAAAAAAACAGAAGAAAAAAACAGGCGTAGAAAAAAATAACACCCGGAAGTTGCCACATTGAGGGTTGCCACTGTACTGTATCCGCTACTTCCTGTACTAAACTGCTGTAATGACTACTAATACCACTGCATGTAGACGCTGTAGAATAAGACCTCTATGATACAGTGACCATGCGTAATGTATTATAGCTGTATTTTATTCTTAGATCTGTACTTCCTATAGAGCTTCTGAAAACTTGTGAATTCAAAATCCGACTCCTCTTTAATTGGAAAAGCTTATTCATTGTTAAGCTGTGTCATAACGTACAATAAATAAAGCTGCATGGTAAAGTACTGTATTGTCTTCAAGCAGCATGTTTAACTATGCCACCATAAAGCTTTGATAAAGTTAAGCTGTATGATAATTTGAACTACATAATAATATTCATTAAAATTATCTTACTTCTCAGTGTAATGGGACACCGTCAAGGGAGGAGGCGAGGCTAGCGGAGAACCTGTGTGCTAGGAGGACCTGTGTGCTAGGAGGACCTGTGTGCTAGGAGGACCTGTGTGCTAGGAGGACCTGTGTGCTAGGAGGACCTGTGTGCTAGGGGGACCTGTGTGCTAGGTGTGCTAGGAGGACCTGTGTGCTAGGAGGACCTGTGTGCTAGGAGGACCTGTGTGCTAGGAGGACCTGTGTGCTAGGAGGACCTGTGTGCTAGGAGGACCTCTGTGCTAGGAGGACCTCTGTGCTAGGAGGACCTCTGTGCTAGGGGTAACGCGCGGTACACGACACCTCCGCTATAACTTGGGTCGCGTCCCACCGTCGAAACTGATTTATGTGGGTGAGGCGACAGACAGAGGGCGTCGAGGGGGAGGAGTGTAGGGGCGACACCTGGAGCAGTACACAGAGGGTGTTGAGGGAGGAGAGGAGGTAGTAAATGACACCTGGACGGTAAAGAAGAGGGAAGGGAAGGGAAGCACACACACACACACACACGCACACATGGGTCATAATTCTCAACAAAACTCCCACATTAATTCTGAGTGTCGTAAGATAACCGACACAAACGTAGGTGAAATTTTACACTTTATAGATCCAGCGATAAACTGTATTTTGTCGTATCTCCAGTTTGAGGGAAAAGTTTGCTTAAGATTCACTGAGATTCCCCGGGTGCTCACTTGTATAATCAACGAGTATACCTGTCTTAAATAATTAGAGGGTGAGGGGTGTAGGGTGGGGGGCTGGAAGGGAGGGGGTGTGTGGTCTCTCAGTGCATCATATGAAGTGTGAGGGTCGCTACTACCTCCTGCAAGCTCACGGGGAAGGAGGCGCTGAAGTAGGCGTGTGTGTCGAGTGTATGGTTGCAGCCGTGCTTAAATTAACACGTGGTTGCAGTAGCCATCCGTAAATTAACACGTGGTTGCAGTAGCCATCATTAAATTAACACGTGGTTGCAGTAGCCATCCGTAAATTAACACGTAGTTGCAGTAGCCATCCGTAAATTAACACGTGGTTGCAGGAGTCGCATCGGAAACAAAACATAAATTAAAAAAAAAAATGTCAGTTCTTCCTCCTTCTCGAATTCTATTTCCTATTACCTCTCCTTCCCTCTTTCTCTCCAATTCTCACGATGACACTTCACCTTTTTTACGCCTACTTCCTGGAATATCGAATTACCCTCCTTCCTCCTCTCTCCTAATGGGGTCGCTAGTGTCAAGATTGTCACGTAATGGAAAACGTCTTGAAATGGGCGAGACACATTAATTTTACGTCACTAGGGAAGATGACGCAGGAGGAGGGGGCGCAGGGTTCCAATATTTCGCGGTGTTTGGTGAAAATTATTAGTTTGTTTATTGATGTGTGTGTTTTTTTCTTTATTTTCTTTTTTCCTTCTTGTTTTTCTTTTTTCCCTTGTGTTATCTCTCTTGTTTCGTTCTTTCTTTACTGGTTCTTCTTCTATTATTATTATTATTATTAGAACATAAGAACATAAGAAAGTGGGATACTGCAGGAAGCCGACTGGCCCATACAGGGCAGATCCCTTTCACACCCATCCCAGCACTTCCATGTGCCTATCCAACTTCGTCTTGAAGCTCCCTAGCGTCCCCGATCCTACTATAGCACTCGGTAGCCTATTCCACATATCCACAACTCTATTACCAAACCAGTGCTTGCCTATATCCTTTCTGAATCGGAATTTATCTAATTAAAGCCATTTGTTCTAGTTATTTCGTTATTACTGAGCTTCAGAACATCTTCCATTTTACCCTTGTTAATCCCACTCACCCACTTGTACACCTCTATCATATCTCCCCTAACTCTACGCCTCTCTAATGAATGTAAGCCTAAGCTTTTCAGTCTTTCTTCATATGGAAGGTTTCTAATATTATGGATCATTTTTGTCATTCTTCTTTGTACTCTCTCCAAAGAATCTATGTCCATTCTATAATAAGGACACCAGAACTGAACCGCATAATCCATGTGTGGCCTCACTAATGCTAGGTAAAGTTTCAAGATAACGTCAGCAGTTCTGTTACTCACAGACCTAGATATGAACCCAAGAATCCTGTTTGCCTTGTTGCGAACGCTAATACATTGTTTTCTAGGTTTCAAGTCGTTGCTAACAAATACACCTAGATCTTTTTCACAAACTGAGTTTTCTATTTCCGTGTTCCCTAGTTTATACTTAACGTTTGTATTCGTCTTCCCTATCTGTAGTACCTTGCATTTATCAGTATTAAAATTCATTTGCCAGTCTACTGACCACTCATGTAAGGTGTCTAGATCTCTTTGAAGGTGTTCAAAGTCACTGTCTGAATTTATCACTCTCCCAATTTTGGTATCATCTGCAAATTTACTAATCCTACTAGTTATACCTAAATCAAGATCATTAATGAATATAACAAACAGCAGAGGGCCTAATACAGATCCCTGGGGAACTCCGCTTTTGACCGCACCCCAGTCTGACTTTAATCCATTTATGCTGACTCTTTGTTTCCTACCAGTTAACCATGACCTAATCCATTTTAATAATGATCCACCTATTCCATGTGCTTCTACCTTCCTTATCAATCTCTCATGAGGGACTCTATCGAATGCTTTACTGAAATCTAAATAAATTATATCATATGACTTATCATTATCTACCGCTTCATATACTTCTGAGAAAAAGCTAAGCAAATTTGTGAGACAAGAACGTCCCTGGGTGAACCCGTGCTGAGAAGAATGAATTAAGTTGAATGTTTCAAGGTGGCTTCTGATTTTTGTAGCAATAATTGACTCTAGCAACTTGCCTATGATTATTATAATTATTATTATTATTATTATTATTATTATTATTATTATTATTATTAAACAACGACCTTATTTCTATCACAGTACATATAAGGAAATATGTAATCACCTTACCCCTGCAACACCTGAAATGTTACCTGTCAAAATTAATTAATAACCTGTTCAAGTACACCATAAAATGCCACCTGACCTGAAGTAGCGAATCATGTAAGTCGATTTTTTTGTGGGTGGGGGTGGGGGTAGGGGGGGGGGGTGGGGGTAGGTGGGGGTAGGGGGGGGGTGGGTGAGTCAGATCTGAGTCTTTTATAATTAATGGAATAGAAAATTGAAGGTGGGGTGGAGAGCAGGTCAGTTTGTCTGTTAAGTCGATGTTCAGGTGTTTTAAGGTGGCGTGTAGAGAGAGAGAGAGAGAGAGAGAGAGAGAGAGAGAGAGAGAGAGAGAGTTATATAAGACCATCTGGTGTTATATAATCTGCCGCTGGTTTATAGAGATAGATATATAGCAGTATGGGATTTGAAGGCTAAGAGCGTGCGTGACCTTGCCTCTTGAACACGGCAAACGACACTGAATGGCTTGTCCTGATGTAGATACGAGGAGGAGAAGGGAGAGCTGAGGAGGAGAAGGGAGAGCTGAGGAGGAGAAGGGAAAGCTGAGGAGGAGAAGGGAGAGCTGAGGAGGAGAAAGGAGAGCTGAGGAGGAGGAGGAGGAGGGAGGAGGCTGAGGAGAAGGGAGGGAGGGGGCTGAGGAGAAGGGAGGGAGGGAGGGAGGGTTGAGAGGCCCCGTTTATCAGATGTCAGCACGATGTTAGAGCGACAACACCAAGCTCTTCTGTGTTACGTTGTTGACTAGAGGAAATATTAATATTTTATAAGCAAACTCGAATTTTCTGTTAATGAATGATAGAATTCTTAATGGCGGCCGTTTGTTTAGATATATAATTTATTCTGCTTAACTTAATGATCGAATGGCTTAGGGTGATTAGACGAGTAGTTCACAAGATTGATTATTATGTTTGTTTATAAGTTATAGAGTTTATATAAGAATAAACATATCTTTTTACTTTATTCATCTCTCTCTCTCTCTCTCTCTCTCTCTCTCTCTCTCTCTCTCTCTCTCTCTCTCTCTCTCTCTCAAGGAACTTCCATTATTCCCGGAAGCTGGCAGACTAACGACACACCCACTCAAGTCAATTAAAAAGGTCCATTAAACTCTACAGTATCTTAACTAAACTCTCTATACCAGGGAGGGAAAATTGGATCACTATTACCAAACCACAACGACAACCACAGGAACTGATTACTACTTTATAAAAGGAAAAAATTATGTAAATATCTATGTAAATAAATATGGATAGATATTATAATTGTTATTATTATTTTATTATTATTATTATTATTATTATTATTATTTTGTATTGCAGATCGACGTCTTAGAGGCTACTGTTGTTTTAAAAGATGTTAATATATGAAGTGAATCATTAGTCGTAGATGGGGAGCAATAATGACCATGTCTACTGTACTATTATTACTACTATGAACTCCTACTACTGTTATAATAATAGTAGTAGTAATAGTAATATTAGTAGTAGTAGTAATAATAATACTTAGTGAATTCTATTGTCATTGTTACGGCAGGATGGAGGAGGAGAAAGAAAGAGAGAAAGATAAGAAGAATGAGACTGAGAGATAAATGAAGTGAGACATATGGTTAGATAAAGACTAAGAGAAGGAGAGAGAAAGAGAGAATCTGAGACACAGGACCAGAAAGAGAAACAAGAACCCTGAAATAAGAGAGAGAGAGAGAGAGAGAGAGAGAGAGGTACTAAATTTAATAGATAAATCAGAAATACAAAGACAGAGAGAAAAAGAGATAAATAGAGAGGGAAAGAGAGAAAGAGAGCGAGAGAGTAAAATAGAAATACAAAGAGGGAGAAAGAGAGAGTAAAATAAAGAGAGAGAGAGAGAGAAAGAGAGAGAGAGAGAGTGATAAATACGTAGGAAGCCTAATGTGTTGTCTAATGGTAGACCCTGCTGCCATATGGCATCACGAAAATTGTGACCAAGTCCCAGGTTGGTGATCTGACTTTCTGCCTCATTTACACACAATTGCAAGGTCTCAATTGTTTATCTTACTTTGAGAACACAACATACATATATCGTTTCTCACTATTGATCTATTTAAAAATGTTGTATTTCTCTATGGTTCTTTATTATTAGTAGTAGTATTATTATCAGTGTTGTTATTATTATTATTATTATTATTATTATTATTTTAGTTTTAATTTTGCATTATAAATTGTATTTACTATGAACTAATTATTATTATTATTGTTATTATTATTACATTTTCGCCCCCCAGCCCCCGACGTGGGTCAGTGACCTGTGCCTGGGTGGGCTAATCCCCGTAAAAAAAAAAAAATAGGTACAGCCATAGGTCCTTACACCTCGCCAAATATAATTGTACTAAAACATATTTTATAACACTAAACCTATGTAAGAAATAATGTCTTTTAAACTCCATTCTTTTCCTCTATTATTATTATTTTTGTTATTATTATTGTTTTTGTTATTATTATTATTATTATCATTATTATTATTATTATTATTATTATTTATTATTATTATTGTTGTTGTTGTTGTTGTTGTCCTCTTTTGGTCATAAAAAATATATAAATTGATTTTCCATGCCCGGGTGCCCCGACAAGACTCAAGTATAGGCCTACCCCAAGACCAGGTCGATGAGACAGGTAACATGCATAGATAGGCCTTCAAAACACCTGTATATGATAGGAGAGGAGAGTGTAGAGTGCGTTAGTTTAGTGCCAGTGCCAACTCAGATAAAAATACTGTACACGCATAATAACTACAGACCACAGCATCAATAATCACCAATCTTAACTTAGTAACTCTACCTCCTTATAAAATTCTTCATTATCCAAATTATTAACTTTTTTCCGTTCTTTATTCTTCTTTCACTACTTCTTTCTCTATTGAAATGAAAAAGAAATCAAGGACCGTAACGGAATATTTTTTGGTGGTGTCAAAGAGGCGTCGGGGCGCTGTATACGACTCATGGTTCAACGTCGTGCTGGTCACTTGCTGTTTCACCACTAACATCCGCATTTACACCACAGAGATTACAGTGTATAACGAAGCATTCCTCTTTTAGACCTGTGTTCCTTTTTGTCACGTACTTGCCACCATGAACATTATACTGGCCACCACAAGCACTATCAACAACGGACCTGAACAAAATCCTAGTTTTTTAGGTTTAGCGACTTATTGGCTAGGATTCAGTTCGCGTTATCATACAAGGAGAAGAATTACATACACAATACAGTTTGTTTCTATAGTGTATGTGTGTGTGTGTTTGTGTGTTTGTGTGTTTCTTCCCCTCCCCCCGGTGCGGGTGTGTGGCTGGCGGTGGCGGTTGGACGGGCGCGTACAGAGTTAACCGTTTCGACCGCCGCCGCAACTGATTCCTCCTCACTATCAAATTAAAATAAATAAATAAATAAATAAATAAAAACTCAGGGAAGCTTCTTTTGAGAGATTCACAAAGTTTGTAAATTTATGAAATGTCTATTGCGTTCTCTGAATTCCGGGTAGGCACAGTGGTAGCCGCTGGTGGAGGGGGCTGTTAACACCGTACTGGTACAGGTAGAAGATATCCCCGACGTGTTATCTTGACGCCTAGGTCTGTGGTCCGTCATGACAGGAGTTGATAATTAAAAAAAAAAATGAATTATGAATATCAATGCAATTTAATCTCTCAAGTATGCAATCACATCATTAAAAGATGAACAAAAGGCACAAGTAAAAAACACAGCAGTCTTTTCCGTTGCGTGTTTAGGTGATTAGCGTATTTTCGGACTCTTACACACACACACACACACACATGGTAAGGAACCTCACACAGTTGCTACGATGTTAAACTACTGGTATACCTCCCAGCGCCCGGCCACCAAAACGCCAGTCAATCTTGGTGCCCACAACTTGCTAATTTTCGCCGAGACAAAGTTCTGACGTGGCGCCATAAATCTGTCTTGTCTTGAGGGCAGATTTCCTCGCCATATATTTGAGGGGTTTCACAATGTTTCGTCCACATCATGAAAGTCGAAATATCTCCCTCATACACGAAGCAATCTACCGCCATTTCTTCTTCATCATTGTAACTAGTGGACATCCTGCTACAAAAACCTCACTTGTTCAAAACCGTAGAGACAACAGCCAGCGGTGCCTTGCTACACCCCCCTCAAGTAAATCTCAACAGAAGACTTCCATCTCCCCTTAGTGTGACGTCACCAGTCTAGCCACGCCCCTATTGCCGTCGAAAGCCAATCACAAGGTCCAAGCGAGATGAGAAGCCAACACAACGTGGGTACAGTCTAAAGTGATGCCGCTATCAAAGGCCCCCGTTAATTTTACTATTCCTTTAAGTACATTCTCGTTTTAATCATATTACACATATCTTTGTAAGTATAAGTAGCACATTATCCAGCAGAGAGAAGATGTGCTTAGAAGAACCAACAGGTGTCTATTTACAATTACAAGCGCCTTGAGGGCGGAGTTAGGAACTTTTTATAGCCGAACACACAACGATAAAATAATGTATATAAGGCAATTTGTCATTTTTCGGTATTACGGCTTCAAATAAATCACCTGAATGTGTTTACCTAAATTAATGGTTAATGTTAACAAGAAATATGTGGAAGTGTGTTGCTTGAGGAGTTACGGTAAACAGGCTATGAAGTTCTCTAACAAGCACTAAAAACTATTCTCCACCCTAAAACCATCTCTAGGCTGAACGGGAGCGTATAAAACATCATCACGGTATTCATCTACTTAATGTTTACATATGAGCCAATGATCTCTCTCTCTCTCTCTCTCTCAGGCTGTCTGTTTATCTATATATATTGTTACGAACCCCTTTCGCCGCTACCCAGCTTCCACCACTGGTTACCATTGGCTAGGGTCGTATGTACAGAAGCAGTAGATATCTCACAAGTGTTGTCAAATTACCACTGGCCGTCCCGCCAGTCTCCGGTAATTTCCCGTCGATCGGTATCAGTGTACAGACGAACAACAGACAGGTATATTTCCCCGAGGCCGCAGAAACACACTTGTGTACTGTAGTCTTCTTTAATAAACACTAAACCTTCACTACACACTTCACAGAGTCCGTCTTCACATCTGGGTTTCACACTTCGTACACAGTTAGCACACTACAAATGCACAATTCCTTGCTTAGTCTTTTTACTTCATATTGCTCACAACAATTCCACAAACTGAGCAGCAAAAACAATATAGAATAATCATGGGGTTAGATACAAAGTTTATTAATTTATTGTTTACATACATGACCACTGTAATAACACAAAACAAAATACAATCTATTTAATCATATAAAGATCATTTAGAGATATTTGTTACTATTATCACGTGTGCCTTGTTTCCCCAGATTACATTGCTTAATTTATTAGTTCAGAGGGATTCCCCCAGTCTGAATTAGTAACTGGAGAAAGAAAAGCTTAAAATACTTAAGGGAGACGAAAGATCCACCACAGTTAGTCAGTGGTAAAGACCAACACTGAAGACCTCACAAAAGATACATTAATACTAAATGGTTGGTAGAGAAGGAACTCTTGTAGAAACAAAACTTTAATTATAACCAAATTTAATTAGCAAACATTTAATAAAATTATTTTCTTCAAACAAACTGAAATCGTAAAAGAATAAATAAATAAAATTATATTCAAGATTAATGGTCAAACAGTATGTCCATAATGCATTACGATAACTATTAAAGGAGAGTTTACCGAGGAAACTGTGAGGTGGGAGGGAGAGAGAAAGACAGGGGTCACACAGACGAGAAGAGTCACTGTATAAATCATTAATACAAAATATCTGTTTATACATATACAGTATGTATACAAACATTACCTCACTATTCTTGAATCGAACCCTGGTCCTCTGTGTGTAAACAAGGATCGCTACCACGACGCCACTAGGACAAACAATGCAATGTTAGGTTTTGTTTTATTTCACACAATGCCTGTCCATTGGCGAGCATTGTAGCGTCGTGGTAGCGATCCCTGTTTACACACAGAGGACCAGGGTTCGATTCAAGAATAGTGAGGTAATGTTTGTATACATACTGTATATGTATAAACAGATATTTTGTATTAATGATTTATACAGTGTGTAAAGTGTGTAATAATATATAACCTTGGGTTGAGTTCCCTTAACTTGGTTTATATATAAATAAGTTAAGGGGTTAAGTTACAAACCCAAAATGGTCTTTTCTCCATTTATTGGTAAAACTATATTGGTCACAATCTATTAGCAGATGCACTGTAATTAACACTGTAAGCTGTGAGTGTTAGTTAAGGACAGGGCTCAGCTTGACTGAGTTAGGTCACCCGTCCGATTCTCGTGAGCTTCAAGTGAAGACTGATGCCTGTGAGGGGAGGCTCTGAAGGAGAAGTTGGGCTTACCGTACGTGAGCAGCATATGGCGCCTCACAGCTTATGGAAAATTACAGTAGGGTGATTGGATTATATAAACTAAATGTATTAACCCAAATTTATATTGTTGTTAGTGCCATGAGACAGGGCAGGGGCTAGTACAATAATTACACTATATAATTTGGCTATTTTGTTTTGGGTGAATTTGTCTCCACGTAAATATATATACTTACACTAATGTGTGTGTGTGTGTGTGTGTGTGTGTGTTCTACAAGACGAAACTTGAGGACTGTTAAGGTTTACTCTCATTAAGACATTAGTCACCTTTGATGTGAATGTGTGTGTACCATGGGCTTAACGACCAGTCTGGGGCACTGTTGATACAACAGCTCAAGTGTAAGACCTCTTACTGTGCTCTTATCTACTGTAAAATTAGGTGCCTGTTCACCACTAAGGGTGCCCAGCGACCCGTGTTTGTTATGTTATGTTATGTTATGTTATGTTACGTTACGTTACGTTAGGTGTTCTTCACTCAAGTTGTTCTTCTGTCTTGATCGCTGACACAGTTGCTGTCTGCTCGTCAGCGCTGACGTAGAGGCTGTTGCGGCTGGTGTGGGATCGGGGACTGATGACGTCATCGTTCCAGTCTTCGTACAAGTGTTCGTCGTCGTCGTTGACTTCCCGCGAGGACCCATCACCTACTGCAGCAGGTAACGGAGCCGCTGGGATAGTGAATATATTAATGGAGCTGACTGACTGACTGACTGTCTAATTGTTTCATTTCCTGACTAAGTGACTATGTATTTGTTTTATATCATGACTGATTACCTGACTGACTGATTGACTGACTGAATGACTCACGTAGTCTGGTCCTCGGGGTGACGTCCAGGATGACTTGATTCAGAACAACTCTACCTGTGGTGAAGTAAACATTGTGTTGAGTCCTGTCTGTCTTAAGGGCAACACACACACACACACACACACACACACACACATATGCTCTCTCTCTCTCTCTCTCTCTCTCTCTCTCTCTCTCTCTCTCTCTCTCTCTCTCTCTCTCTCACCCTTAGTCTTGGTCCTCCAGAGGTAAACAGCAGCAGCAGCAGCAACAAGTGCCAACCACAACACTGACAGCACCACCAGCAGTACAGTACTCTTGTTACAGGCCGGACTGTCACCGGGATTGTAACTTGACAGACTGGCTGTAAACATAGACTCCAATTAACTTACATGATTTATTTGACTGTATTATAACTGGCACTACACATGAGTAACAAAACAACGGTAGAAAATACTACTCAGTCATTTCAACTTACAAGACGTATATGATATATGAATAAATAATAATATGAGATAAACCAACGATAAGTTACATGAAAAAGATATAAACTAGATTATGTTCAGTAATGTTTACCCTCTTGTGTATCATTGTGCTTGTCTCATATTTGTTCACCTCAAGTGTTTTGAACATTTGAGGAACCTTATGACAACCCCTCGGCTCACAGGGTCTGACCTGTGTCCACCACCTGATTATGTCCGAAAGTGTAAAGGTAAATGATCTATGTGTTTATTGTGTCCTCAACAATGATGGGGTTCCCCTAGGCTGTGTTTATGCACCTATGCTAATGACCGCTCACTTCCTATAACTATACAATGTTTAGGTAAATAACTCCAGTCGTCTGGTCTCAGGTAAGCAGCTCAAAAATGTCATCTAAATCACCATAACATTCGTGTCTCTTATGATTATACAGTAGACAGGTGAGGGGCGTGTTGGTGTGTAGCAAAGTGTGTTATTTAGGAGTATTTGGACACAGGAAACACAACGCGTGATGAAAGGTGTTAAAGGTATCAAGGCGTGCCAGGACAGGTGTTGACTCACGGAAGGAATAATGATTCAGACACTTGATCCACTCCACCGAGGCGTTGCTCTCCACCATCACCTTCGTTATCGTCTGATAACCAGGAACATTCTCTGTAAAGGATTTTGACTCCCCCACCGTTCCTTCTTTCGTCTGAAATGTTACAATAATTTACAGGTCATTAGGTAATGTGTTTCTATAGAGTCATGTTAAAAAGCAAACTTGTGTTGGTAAAACAAATATGTCTTCCACAAATACAATAATTAACTAAACACATTAAGAAGTTAATTAAGTAACACAAAGATGCGTATAAAGAAGGTGAGAAAGTTTGATCACACTCACTGGATGTTGTTTAAGGCCTGAACACCTACAACATGACCGGCTGGATGTTGTTTAAGGCCTGAACACCTACAACATGACCGGCTGGATGTTGTTTAAGGCCTGAACACCTACAACATGACCGGCTGGATGTTGTTTAAGACTTGAACACCTACAACATGACCGGCTGGATGTTGTTTAAGGCCTGAACACCTACAACATGACCGGTTGGATGTTGTTTAAGGCCTGAACACCTACAACATGACCGGCTGGATGTTGTTTAAGGCCTGAACACCTACAACATAACCGGCTGGATGTTGTTTAAGACTTGAACACCTACAACATGACCGGCTGGATGTTGTTTAAGACTTGAACACCTACAACATGACCGGCCATCATTATATATATACTGAAGCAGATGTACACAGGCTTCATGGTACACGGCTTCACCACATGTTAGTTTGTTAATGTGATCTTTAGTTACAGCTTCATGCTTACCTTAGCGTGAGTCCAACTGTGTATGATGAAGTTGTTTCTTCCATTATGAGACTCGTACAGTCGAATCCTCATGAAGTGCTCGGTGTTTGATGATATAAAGGGACGTTGGTGATAATGACTCCTACGAGTGCTGTACGATAAGTCAGGAGTCACCGTTATGTTGATCTGAGTGTCTTCTACAGCCACCTTGTACCACAGATAAACGTCGTTTTTCTCAATATCGAAGGTGACGTTGGAGCCTTGCCTGAGTGGCTCACAACCTATAGGAGACAACATAATACTGTACCTCCTAGTGATTAGTTAGTTAGTTAGTTAGTTAGTTTGTTTTTTGTTTGTTTTTTGTTGTTAGTTAGTTTGTTTTTGTTGTTAGTTAGTTTGTTTTTTGTTGTTAGTTAGTTTGTTTGTTTGTTAGTCAGTCAAACATGAACCGGTTGGTTATTTCCCAATTAACCAGGTTGGTTCACATATATTATATTGGGCTTTAGTAACGAAACCCAATTGAAGTTTCTTGTTTTATTATAAAAGTATTATGTTTATATAATTCCTGAGTGTAGGTCAACCGTAAGTTCCACTATTTATGAGTGTGATGAGAAAGGACGGCGTTTATGTATATAAACGTGAATCAACGTCCGTTCGATATTAGTTGGTGTGAGTGGCTTGAGTAGTGACCCATCGAGGGAGAACGGTATGGGTATGTCGTTCTTCTCGAGGGAAGACGGAGCCATCCACTGCGGCTCTCAATAACGTCTTCCTCTAGTCAAGGATATCAAACTACTGTTTGCTTTAGGTGGCCAGAGAGCCGGCTACTTATGCCTTTACTCAGAATAGTATGACGCAGCTTCCCATGGGCACACCTTATCACGTGTATTGAACATGTCACCTCATAGCCAGTGGAAAGTTACAGGGATAAATCTGAATATAAATCAGATGTAAATAACCCATTTATATAATACTTCTGTTGATGAGACAGGGGCCACTACAAACAGTCAGTAAGATAGATAGATAGATAAATGAATAGATAGATACATACATAGATAGATAGAGAGATAGATAGATAAAAGAGTTATCAATGAATATATATATATATATATATATATATATATATATATATATATATATATATATATATATATATATATTTCATGTAAATCCACAATGAAAACGTGGATAAGATAAATCTTGATAAAATCACACGGGAGAATTGAAAGAGAAATAAATCAATCCCTTCCATTTCTTGATATGCTTATCATGAGAAATGGCCAAAACTATAAATTTAAGGTATATAGAAAGCCCACACAGGTTGATAGTTACATTCACTTTTTATCGAATCACTTTGAGTCTACCAAAATGTCAGTTTTTTCTGCTATGTTCTTAAGATGTCTGCGTATTTGTGACTCTGAATTTATTGACGATGAATTGAAACACATTCGTTCTATTGCACAGAAACTCGGGTACCCTTCTGTGTTTGTTGATCGTTGTTTTAAAAGGGCTAAAAAAATCCTTTCATTCCTCTCAAACTAGACAAGTTCCTACACTTAAGAATATTTTGACTCTGCCCTATCGTAATGAATTTGTCCCGTTAGTTCGGTCCCTCAAGCTTCTAAATATTAATGTTGTTTTCAAGTATGACTCAACCATTACCAATATGTTAATAAGGAATAGCCCAAGTTTGAATGTAAATGGAAGTGTTTATTGTATTCCATGTAGCAAATGTAATTGTAATTATGTAGGTCAGACAGGAAAAACTCTGCAGCTCAGAATCAAACAACATAAGTTTAATATCAAAACTGCATCTGAAAGCAGTGCCTTGTTCGTTCATGTTAGGAATAATAATCACCCCATTGCTTGGGAAAAAAGCTTAGAAGTATTCAAATCATCTTGTGTCACAGAAAGACTTCTGGTTGAAGCTAGTTTGATTAAGGAATTAAAATCTATAAACCTTAGTGATGGTCAGTTCAAAACTGATAATATGTTACATAAATTTATTTGTCAGTGGCCCAAGGTTAAAAATGCTTTGAAAACCTTTGATCTAGAATCTAGATGTATGATAGTTATTTTGTGGGTCCCTTATTTGTGACCTGACCTGACTAGTCACGTCACCCCCTTCTCTTAAGCTCCTCTACGTGTGTGATGGTGTTGGTGTGTGGATTAGTGGATGTCATCATTATGACCTGACCTCATGTTTTTAAGGTCACCCTGTATATTTAAGCCTCTCTCTGTCTATGTAATCCAGTTGCCTCTGAAGATGTCTTGAATAAAGACGAAAGCTAAGGTACTCCGTTGTTTCCATTCTCCCGTGTGATTTTATCAAGATATATATATATATATATATATATATATATATATATATATATATATATATATATATATATATATATACACCCGTGTATATGTGTGTGTCTATTCTCGTTTCAGTTTCTCTTCCTTACATTATTTTATATATACTCTCTCTCTCTCTCTCTCTCTCATCATCATCATCATCACTATCATCATCATCACCTTCACTGCCTATCGTAGACACCATCAGGGAACGTGACATCACCATCAGCAGCAAAGCAAACATTATTGAGATCTTTCTCTCACTACCCTGACGTCCACTTCACTATCACGACGTCCACTTTACTATCCTCACGTTCACTTTACTATCACGACGTCCACTTTACCATCCTCACGTTCACTTTACTATCCTCACGTTCACTTTACTATCCTCACGTCCACTTTACTATCCCGACGTTCAATTTACTATTACGACGTTCACTTTACTATCCTGACTTTCACTTTACTGTCCTCACGTTCACTTTACTATCCTCACATTTACTTAACTATCCTCACTTTCACTTTACTATCCTCACGTTTACTTAACTATCCTCACGTTCAATTTACTATCACGACGTCCATTTTACTATCCTCACGTCCACTTTACTCTCCTCACGTTCACTTTACTATCCTCACGTTCACTTCGCCTGTGTGAACGTGCAGCGACTCACCAGTACACTGCAGGAGGTGACGCCTTCGGACTTGACATATCTTAATAGGATGTCCTGTCTTGGGTGTGTGTCGTGCAACTGACCCGTCACCAGCCGTATTACTCCTTCTACTCCTCCATCACGAGAATCCTTCCTCCTACTCCTCCTCCTCCATCACGTGAATCCCTCCTCGTCCTCCTTCTCCTCCTCCTCCATCACGTGAATCCTTCCTCCTCCTCCCCTTCCACCATATGTATCCCTCCTCCTCCTCCCCTTCCACCATATGAATCCCGCCTCCTCTTCCACCATATGTATCCCTCCTCCTCTTCCACCATATGTATCCCTCTTCCTCTTCCACCATATGTAGTCCTCCTCTTCCACCATATGTATCCCGCCTCCTCTTCCACCATATGTATCCCTCTTCCTCTTCCACCATATGTAGTCCTCCTCTTCCACCATATGTATCCCTCCTCCTCTTCCACCATATATATCCCTCCTCCTCCTCCCCTTCCACCATATGTAGTCCTCCTCCTCTTCCACCATATGTATCACTCCTCTTCCACCATATGTGTCCCTCCTCCTCTTCCACCATATGTATCCCTCCTCCTCCTCTTCCACCATATGCATTCCTCCTCCTCCTCTTCCACCATATGTGTCCCTCCTCCTCTTCCACCATATGTGTCCCTCCTCCTCTTCCACCATATGTAGTCCTCCTCCTCTTCCACCATATGTATCCCTCCTCCTCCTCTTCCACCATATGCATTCCTCCTCCTCCTCTTCCATCATATGTGTCCCTCCTCCTCTTCCACCATATGTATCACTCCTCTTCTTCCACCATATGCATCCCTCTCCTCTTCCACCATGTGTCCCTCCTCCTCTGCCACCATATGTATCACTCCTCTTCCACCATATGTATCCCTCCTCCTCTTCCACATGCAGTATATATAATGTGATCTTAAAGTCCCTCTCACTGTCTCTCTTTACCACATTTAAAAAAGTAATTTATCGCGAGTGAACCAACATGTGGCACCAAAGATAACTATGTTGAACACATCACTAGGCTGTGGTGACGAGACTTCCTGCAGGACCCCCGGTTGGCCTCTGTTATCTCTACCGGATGGGTATGGCGTGAATATCCAGAGAAGTTTATTACAGTGAGTCACCTGATGCCTCAAAATCAGTGGGAGCTACAGTGAGTTACCTGATGATTCAAGACCAGTGGGAAGTTACAGTGAGTTACCTGATGATTCAAGACCAGTGGGAGTTACAGTGGGTTACCTGATGATTCAAGACCAGTGGGAGTTACAGTGGGTTACCTGATGATTCAAGACCAGTGGGAGTTACAGTGGGTTACCTGATGATTCAAGACCAGTGGGAGTTACAGTGGGTTACCTGATGATTCAAGACCAGTGGGAGTTACAGTGGGTTACCTGATGATTCAAGACCGGTGGGAGTTACAGTGAGTTACCTGATGATTCAAGACCAGTGGGAGTTACAGTGAGTTACCTGATGATTCAAGACCAGTGGGAGTTTTCACATCCTCATACATAATGTTGTAGTGTACAGTATGTGCATCCCTAAGATGACACGGTTGACAAGGGTGACCCGCCCCTCCAGTAATATTTGTATCTCAATCGTGTTCCCATTATAACAGTATCAACAGATGGTAAGTTAGTCCCGTAAGTTACATTGGTGTTTTGTAAAACACAAATAATGCAGAAAATTCTCGCTACATAAGGCAATCACTTATCTTCTTGCTTTTCCCATTCCTTTTTTTTCTCCTTATCGTTCTAATACTTATATTGCTAATAATATTTATATTCATCTTTTCTGCAGCTTTTTTGGCCAATTTCTCAGCCATTTCATTTAAATGAATCCTCGCATGTGATAGTATCCATATAAACTGCACAGTGCATTCGATTTCTTGCATTACTGTGACCAAAATGAAATTAATTTACGAGGGAAAACTGAATCGGGCGTCGAGCTATGATTCGCACCTCTAAGATCCTTTAATTAATATTGTATTTAGTTATTTAAGCAAACATGATAATTTATCGTAATAAAATAGCTAGTTTATGTGTGTATGAGCGTCAGGGTATCAAAAAATATCTGAATGTCCTGTTTTTGTTATTAAAATTTATATAGCTAACGGTGAATTCTTAAAAATATGTCTTGATTTAACTATATTATAATTATTATTATTATTATTATTATCATTATTATTATTATTATTGTTATTGTTATTATTATTATTATTATCATTATTATTATTATTATTATTATTATTATTATTATTATTATTATTATTATTATTATTATTATTAATATTATTACTATTATTATTATTATTATTATTATTAATATTATTAATATTATTACTATTATTATTATTTATTAATATTATTATTATTATTATTATTATTATTAATATTATTACTATTATTATTATTATCCAAATATCGAGAATTTTATATTTGCCACCAGTCGTTCGGACAATTCTAAGACACTTTTCTTCTATGATGTTTCCCTCGTAAATGACCTATGATAATATTATTTTTTTAGGATTGTTATTATTATTATTAGCCATTAAATTAAAGTCATACTCGGTTGGTCTCTTTAATACTACGGTAACACCTTTAAACTCTTCCAAAGTCATTAAATTCCTGCATTTAAACTCATTCAAGAAACTGTTTATTTACTTCCATTTTCTTTGTTACGATCAAAGAAAATTAAATGGTTCAAGGGGGGTACTAGTTTAACTTGTTATTTTTGGTGGTTGGATATAGCATTTAATTTTACTTCAGTGCAATTTATTTTATTTTATCCTTCTTGATTGGCCACTTAAAATATTAAACAAACCTAACAGAGAGCCAGTACATGCCCACAGTGCTTAACAGAGAGCCAGTACATGCCCACAGTGCCTAAGAGAGAGCCAGTACATGCCCACAGTGCCTAAGAGAGAGCCAGTACATGCCCATAGTACCAACAGTACCTAACATGGACGTGACCGACCTCCCAGGCGGCTAAAAGGTCGATCAGTAGCTATATCTTACAAGCCCTAAAAAATAGAGAAGTATGCGCATCAATAGTTGCGTTTTCTTTTATTGCAACAACAGAGAAAATGGTCATAAATAAACATGAATGAGATTAAATCCGAAAATTAAATGACTTTGAATGAGATTAAAGGTGTTACCGTAGTAATAAAGAGGCCAACCGAGTATCACTTTAATTTAACAATAACAATAACAATAATATAGGTCATTTGCGAGGGAAACGCCATAGAAGAAAAGTGGCTTAGAATTGTCTGAACTTTTGATTGCACAGATAAAATAATCTAGATTCGAATAATAATAATGATAATAATAATAATAATAATAATGATAATAATAATAATAATAATAATGATAATAATAAATACAGAAATGAAAAAATCCTGAGTGAGAAACAATTATATGTAATGTTGTCAAAAGTAAGAGAAACAATTGAGACCTTGCAATTGTGTGTAAAGGAGGCAGAAAGTCAGATCAGCAACCTGGGACTTGGTCACAATTTTTGTGATGCCATAGAGCAGCAGGGTCTACCATTAGACAACACATTATGATTCCAATAACTTCCCAGGCGGTAAACCTCCCTGTTTGGTAGCTGCCCACTACCTGCAGATTAGATTAGATTTAGTTAGGTTAGATTAGATAAAATTAGGATAAGTTAGATCTGATCACAAAAAAAATAATTTAATTTAATTGGGTAAGATTTGATTAGGATAAGTTAAGATTTGTTCAGGTGTTTGGGTTGTGTGATGAGTTTCTATTTCATTTTCTCAATTTTTTAAGCAAAGAAAAACACTTATCATGCACATTCTATTAGCTAGACATAATTTTATTCGTAATATAACAGTACTAAATGGAGGAAGAATGTTAGCCTAGTATTTGTAATGACTAATTTTATTAACGTCTGTCTACTGAACCTGCTGTACACTGTTATGGCCATATCAAGTAGAGGTCTAGGTAACCATGTTAGGCTTTCACTCTTATCGCAACAACAGAGAAAACGGACGTAAATAAATATGAATGAAATAAAATACAAGACTTACAGTAATTGACTTTGAATGAGTGTAAAGGTGTTACCGCAGTATTACCTCAGGTGAAAGAATGGATGACATGAAGATTAGACACCCCAGTTTATTTTACCTGGTGATTAAACTCCCTAATGCTAACCAAACCTAACCTAACCTAACCAAACCTAACCTAACCAAACCAAACCTAATCTAACCCAACCTAACCAAACCTAAATTTCCTCAAGCTCTTAATGGTAAATATTTTGTTTGTTACAGATGATGCAACAAAACTTTGCGAAAATGAACAGCACTATCACAGTTGAAAATGATCACCCGCCTACCTACCTGTCTACCTGTCTACCTGCCTGCCAAGTAAATATGACAGATATAAGGTACTTTTAACAGGTATATGATTGATTTAACAGATATATGATAGATTTGACAGATATAAGGTAGTTTTAACAGGTATATGATTAATTTGACGGGTATATAATAGATTTAACAGGTATACGATTGATTTAACAGGTATATGATAGATTTAACAGGTATATGATAGATTTAACAGGTATATGATAGATTTAACAGGTATATGATAGATTTAACAGGTATATGATAGATTTAACAGGTATATGATAGAGTTAACAGGTATATGATAGATTTAACAGGTATATGATAGATTTAACAGGTATATGATAGAATAATAGCATCGTCGACGGGAGGGAATGGTAGTGGTGCATTGATTGTTTATGACGTGTGAGGTAAAAAAATGACCCTTATGTTGTTCATTGTCTTAGAAAAGCACTTTTATTATTATTCCCTCCTCGTAGTCATGTTAAAAGGTTGCGTATATTACTGTATAATCCTCTTACGATAACTTTAACTAGAGCTAAAAGCCATTAATTAGTTTTCGTTTAATCTTGAATGTCAGATGAGACGTAAACAAAAGAATCTGGAATGTCGTGTGAAAATAAATAGCTTCTTGAATGTTAGGCGAAAGCAGAATTCAAATATCTTGTATAATAAATAAATAAATAAATAAGTGAATGTTGGATAAAAAAAAATATATATCGAACGTTGGTACTAAAAAAATTAATACGAGATTTTTTTTTATAAGGTCATAAAACAATCGTTGCAGTACTAAGGAATAATTGGTTGTATGTGGTAATTTTCTCATATTTCATAATTTATTAAAAACTATCAACACTTTTCAATAATATATTTCCTTCGTTGATACAGAGAGAGAGAGAGAGAGAGAGAGAGAGAGAGTATACATGAAATATAATCAAGGTTACAAAGACACAGTTAAAACACATCACAAACGAGCCTTTAGCCAAAAATGATTCAATATGCAAAGGAGTATTATTAAGTTTACATATTTATTGTGTGTGTGTGTGTGTGTGTGTGATGAATTCTGAAATACATACACAGTGACATTCTGTATGCAACTATGCAAAAGCCCCTTATTTCATCACTCTATATTCCAAGTGTATAAGGTGGAAGAATAATTAAGTTATGTAAATTTTGTTAGGTTGGGTTAGGTTACATAACACTTCCTTGAGATAAATGTATAGTATATATCAGGTGCCTAAAAGAGAGCTCAGGTTCTCAACTGGCTCAGCCATGTTAATATTGTTATTATTATCCACTCTGTATCTGTGTTTTTCTGGCTTAATAAACTGTTTCAGTTCAATTCAGGTTAGGTTAGGTCTTGATGTTCATTAACCCCTATTCTGCCTCCTGTCAAAACAATTCTTTCAGTGAGTGAGTGAGCCAATCAGTCTGTGAATGAGACAGAGTTAAAATTTCGCATTCATAAAGCTGACTGATGCTCTTATAGAAAAAATGTTTGAAGCTAATTTTTCCTCTTCCAACAAAACATTTTTTTTCTCCTCCTCCTCCTCCTCCTCCTCTTCCTCTTCCTCCTCACCATCCTCCTCCACCTCCTCTCGGGCCAATCGAAGGGAAGGTGGAAACTCTCACTGAGGGGGGGGGGGGGTCGTAGTGACGGGCCCCCAGAGAGACCCTCGAGGGGCCTTAACTCGGTTCAGGTCCCACGTCACCCCCATCCCCTCACCCCGAGATTACGACCTCATCTATAGCTCAAAGTCAAAGGTTCACACGATAAACTTTCCCCTTCATAGAAAACGCAAACACAATATACAGTAACTACTTCACTTTAGCTTAAAAAAAAATAGCATTAAAAAGACTTACACCCTGTCTCTACCTTAACTAGATACGTTTATTTAACACCAATTAGGAGCATAAACTCCAAGAATCTTTTAACATAAATCACATGTGTCATTAACTGTGTCTCGTTTGTTAATGTATCCAGTTAATGTTGATTCTCAGTGTAATATTATCTTCTTATCTTTCATTTTATCTTAAGTCAACTAGTTAGACGCGTTCTTACACCACCAAGACCCAAGACCCAAGACCTAAGACCCCCCCCGTGGATAAGACTCCTCCCTAGAATGTGGCTGTGACAGGACGCAACCAGAAGGAGGCGACATTTAGTGCTGGGAGGTGAGAACGACGATGACTCCTCGTGCTAGGAGTTGGTTAAGTGACTCCCAGTAGGCAAGATGGTAATGGTTAGTGACGGGAAGGAAGGAAGGAAGGAAGGATTTATATGGGTTTGACAGACAGAGGAGAGAGAGAGAGAGAGAGAGAGAGAGGGAGAGAGAGAGAGAGAGAGTTCGAACTTTGTGAGCACTTTATCACGCACATAAAAAGTTAGCGAAGAATAACAATTGAAAGTCATAGTGCGTTTTATTGCTCGTTTTCCATTGAATCTTCGAGTCGGTTTGCTTCACTCGCCTTGGATGTTATACTGGTACCACCCTCCCTTCCCTCCCCTCCTTTCCTTCCTCTTCCTTTCTCCCTCCCTCCTTTCCTTCCATTCATCCCTTCATTTCCCCCTCCCCTCTTCTCTCCTCCCTTCATTCCCCTTCCTCCCTCCCCCTTCATCTCCCTCCCTCCCTCCCTCCCTCTCTCTTCGTCCTCCTTCCCTCCCATCCTCCCTATACTTAAGAACCTGAACCAATGTAGCAAAATGAAAAAAAAATCGATTTTTAGAAAGTCATCTTATTCTCCCTAAATTTTTACTCTAACTTAAGTCAAATGCAAGAGAAAGTATTTTATTTTAACTTATTCAAAATTTAAGCGAAACATTTGGGGAATTCTCTTGGATGAACAGACCAATCAGAGACACACACACACACACACACGCACACACACACACACACACACACACCAGGGGGAGCTTTTAACACTAGCTAGACCTCCCAATCATTCCCTCAGTGAAAACAATCACTCATTCCACCGTCAAATATTCATCTGTGGATTAGATTAGGTTAGGTTAGGTTTTGAGAGGCGTGGTCACTCGTAGGACATCATCACTACAAAGGATAAAAATGTATAGGTAGGCAGGTAGGTAGGGGAGAGAGGGGGTGAGAGCGTAGGAGGGAGGGGGAGGGCATAGGAGGGAGGGGAGAGGGCATAGGAGGCAGGGGAGAGAGAGGATTGTGAGAGGGAGGGCAGGAGTGGTGAGAGAGAGAGAAAGTAGTGGTGGGGGGGTAGATGAGGTGGGCTGAGGAAACTTATATCAACACAGTGAGGGTAATGAGATAGGCAGGTGAGGGACGAGGTGAGGGACGGGGAGTCGGGTGGGTGGTCGTGAAGGAGGGGGAGGGGGTGGATGGTCGTGAAGGGGGGGAGGGGGTGGGTGGTCGTAAAGGGGGGGAGGGGGTGGGTGGTCGTGAAGGGGGGTGGATGGGAAGGGAAAGGTCAATAAATGTTATGAGTGAGGGAAGGAGGCTCTAGGATTTTCATGGATTTACTACTTAAAAAAAAAATCCGTAATAAGAACCAGATAAGTAACACTAAAGTGGAGTCTTTCCCTGCTTAAATAACACTAAGGTGGAGTCTTTCCCTGCTTAAGTAACACTAAGGTGGAGTTTTTCCCTGCTTAAGTAACACTAAGGTGGAGTCTTTCCCTGCTTAAGTAACACTAAGGTGGAGTTTTTCCCTGCTTAAGTAACACTAAGGTGGAGTCTTTCCCTGCTTAAGTAGCACTAAAGTGGAGCCTTTCCCTGCTTAAGTAACACTAAGTTGGAGCCTTTCCCTGCTTAAGTAACACTAAGGTGGAGTCTTTCGCTACTTACGTAAAACTATCTTGGAAGTATTAAAGGAAAGACTTTCATTGAGACATTCTTTTCAGCAGATAGATTCACCATTATCGAGACCTATTGTACAGTAGTGTTGAAGTTGGGGGCGGACTACCATGTTTATCTGACGCTGCCTAACCTAACCTGTATGTATGTATGTATGCATGTATGTATGTTGTTACAACCGTGTCGTATTTTTCTATTTTTTTTTGTTATATAACATGCTTCCATGTTCCATATTATTCCTGTAATGATGTGTTGTATTTACTATTATATTATCTAGTCGCCTTACCCAGTGCTGTTAAGGTTTTAACTGTTATTATTTGTTCAAGCCCATCTTATTTCTTCATTTAGTATTGTAACAAGCATTCTTTGTTGCTCTAACGACCATCTGCATAGTTAAACGACCCAAGTTCACCGGCAGGTCGCTTGGCGCGAACCGACCATATATATAGTACTCCATCTGTAGACAGAGGCAGTTCAGTCCTCTCGTCATTCAGTTCACGTTCTTTTGAGTGACACTCGTCACCTGTTACTTATACTTCATTTTATTTCTGTGTTGTTCCTGTCACCACCAATGTGGTATATCTATGTGAGTACCTATTTTATGTCTCTTATGCGTCCATCAGTGCTTGCTTAGTTACATTTAAGTAATTCTGTGTTGTTTCACTTTAGTTAATTTCAGTGTTAGTTGTTATATGTTTATGTAGTGTTAACGTAATCCAATGCTTTATTTTTATTATTTTGATGTTTCGATGTTTAGTATCATTTGTGTCTTAAAAGTTTCGACAGTGAATCAATTTGTTGTGACAGTCTACGAGGCTCTTTATTGTGTTAATATTTAATTTAATTTAATTCTTAAAGGTTTACTTTATTTATTTTTATTCCCTTTTAATTTACTTCACTTTTTTTGTTTGCTGACGCCTAGAACCTGGATATTAAAGTAAATTAAGAGACGGCGTAACAATATATATATATATATATATATATATATATATATATATATATATATATATATATATATATATATATACGGTCGTAAACATAACAATATAATGAGTTAATTAAACAGCCTGTTAAATAGTAAACGCGAGCCATCACTACCCAGACTAAATTACACCTGGTCTTGTGTACAAAGTCATTTACCTTAATTTGCTACACCTGATAGTCGTTTGTAATCCGATAAATCTCTTCATTCGGTTATTTACGCTAACAAATCTTCTAACGTGTGTTCGATAGAGTAATTATTATTATTATGTAAATGAAAAATATGTAAATCTAATTGTGTTAATATTATGTAGGCGTAACTATTACATATTTTGTTCATCGCCGAAATTCAATTGTACAGGCCATTGGTGACAGTGTTGGGTGGTAATAATAATAATAATAACAGTAATGATAATAAATATCTTGTATCTGTTTCAACACTTGCCACTTTACCTCTCTCTCTCCTCTACTCCCTCACCACTTACCACTTGACCCCCTCCCTTTCTCTCCTCTCCTTCGCCCCACCACTTACCATTTAACTCTCCCTCCCTATCTTTCTCTCCCCTTAACCACTTAACCCCTCCCCCTTTCTCCTCTACTTCCTCACCACTTACCACTTAACTCCCATTCATCCCAGCTCACCCACCCAAAAGCAATCACTAATTCCTTTTGCACGTCAACTCTTGCCTCTGAACCATTGTCACCTGTCTGGCTCAAACTGACACTAATTACAGGTGAGTGTTGAACATTTCTCCAATTACTTTTTTCAGGTATTTTAGATTTTAGAAGAATTAGAATTTTGGGGGGGTTTGTTTTTTCTAGTAATTAATTTTTAGTTATTTTTATTGACTATATATACTATTATTTTTTTAATTTTACTTCGTGTTTAAAGCATTTTATTCATCTATGGTAATTACTGTATATATATTTATTTATATATTTATTTACTAATCGTCAGAATTTTTAGTTAATTGTGGCATTTTTTTTAATCAGTCAGAATTTTATGGCAACCTTTTTCAGATTTTGATAAATAACACTTAAGAACATAAGAATGGAGGAAACTGGAGCGGGCCTATTGGCCCCTACTGGGCAGTCCCGTTTACACCCAACCCCTATTGCTCATATAAGCATCCAACCTATGTTTGAAGCTATTCAGCGTATTCGAGTTAATGATGATATTTGGTAACTTGTTCCATTCATCCACTACTCTGTTTCCAAACCAGTGTTTACCTATTTCCCGCCTAAATCTAAATTTGTCTAATTTAAAACCATTGTTACGAGTTCGCTCCTGGTTGGATAGTTTGAGTACCTTTGTAATGTCCCCTTTGTTTAGCCCTGCCTTCCACTTGTACACCTCTATCAGGTCGCCCCTCGCTCTACGTCTCTCGAGGGAGTGCAAATTAAGATGCTTTAACCTGTCTCTATACTCAAGGTTCCTAATGCCCGGGATTAGTCTTGGCATTCTCCTCTGAATTCTTTCCAAGGATTCTATATCCATTCTGTAATACGGTGACCAGAACTGAACTGCGTAATCCAGGTGTGGTCTCACAAGAGCAAGATACAGTTTTAGGATGACCTCGCTAGTCTTGTAACTAACACTCCTTTGAATGAACCCAAGTACTTTATTAGCCTTGTTACGAGCAAAAACACATTGTTTACTTGGCTTAAGGTTCCTACTTATCATTACTCCTAAATCTCTCTCGCAGTCGGATTTCTCTATGGCATCGTTGTTCATCTGGTATCTGGTTTCCCTGTTTACATCTCCTATACTGAGTACTTTACATTTGTCCACGTTGAATTTCATCTGCCATTTTTCAGACCATTCGAAAAATTTGTTTAGATCTTCCTGTAGTTTTGCCGAGTCCTCGTCAGATTTAATAACACGTCCTATTTTAGTGTCATCAGCAAATTTACTTATGTTGCTGTCTATGCCGATATCTATGTCGTCTATGTATATAATAAATAATAATGGTCCAAGTACTGAGCCCTGGGGAACTCCACTTGTGACGTTGCTCCAATGGGACTTAGTGCCGTTAATGCTCACTCGCTGTTTCCTGTCCTGTAACCACGCCCTAATCCATGTAAGGATGTTACCTTTGATGCCATGAGCTTCTACCTTTCTAATTAGTCTTTCGTGGGGGACTCTGTCGAAGGCTTTGCTAAAGTCGAGATATACCACATCATAATTGTGCCCCTCGTCCACCGATTCGAAAACTGATGAAAAGAATGTTAATAGATTAGTTAGGCAAGAACGTCCGCTTGTGAAGCCATGCTGGGAATCATTGATCAATCCGTGCTTCTCCAGGTGATTTCGAATAGAGTTTGAAATGATTGCTTCCAGTAATTTACCAACTATTGATGTTAGACTGATTGGGCGGTAGTTAGAGGATAGTGATCTATCCCCCTTCTTGAAAATCGGTATTACATTCGCTATCCTCCAGGATTCTGGTACTACACCTGTTTTTAAGGACATGTTAAACAACTTTGCTAAGGGCATACTAAGCTCTTCCTTACATTCCTTTAATACTCTGGCAAATATCTCATCGGGACCAGGTGACTTATTAGGCTTCAGTTTGTCTATTTGCTTACTAACATCGTTACTAGTCACTACTATCTCACTTAATTTGTTTTCTTCACTATCTCTGAATAGAGTCGGTGCCTCGGGTATCATGTTTAAATTTTCGGTGGTGAAAACTGTTGAAAAATATTTATTCAAATTATTGCTCATTTCTCTGTCGTTATCAGTGAGCTCGCCGGCCTCGGACCTTATTGGTCCAATCTTTTCTCGTGTTTTCGTTTGATACATTTGGTAGAATCCTTTGGGGTTTGTCTTCGCCTCCCTTGCTATCCTTACCTCATTATTCCTCTTTGCTTTCCTTATCTCGGTTTTAACCCTACTCGCCAATACCCTATAATAGTCCCAGAGGTGAATTTCGCCACGATTTATCCTTCTACCTATAGCCTTCCTTTGGCTTTGTATAATGTTAATTCTTCTTCTTCTTCTTCTTTTTCCTCTTATTTCTTCTTTTTCCTCCTCCTCCTTATTCCCTCCTCCTCCGTATTCCCTCCTCCTCTTCCTATACGTGATATGGTTAAGGGTAAAAAAAGGTCAAAGGTCAAGCTGCTGTGAACTGGCACCTCCCTGGCGTGCAGCAGCTTAATGAAATAGTAAAGTGACAGCTCTAAAACAGCTTAAAACAGCTTTAAAATGCTTAAAATATAAGGAACAGCTTAAAGAGACAGACAGACAGAGTTAGTTTACAGCTACATTTCACTTAATATTTTGCCTTAAACTTCACACCTCCGAGGTTGTCTCATTCCTCCTTCCTCCCCTCCGCCAGGCAAGAATGATGGCGAGGAAAACTGAAGAAATTATCGTAGGATTTTTTGTCCCTCTAAAACTTTGATGAAAATGAAGCTAACGTAGTTGAAGTGAATAATTTTTAGGCGTCAAAGTTTACCGTGGGGGGAAGATGAGGATATATTAAACATATTTTTCTTTTCTCTTCTAAACTTAACCCTCACGACAATAAAGGTATTTTTCTACCTACTTTTTTTACTACTTTTTATTCTATTTTTTTATACTTTGACGAAAGTAAAGGTGAATTAGCTTAGAGGGAGTGTATACCGTTTTGGTGAGGATTGACATAATACAGCAATAATAATGACAGTTATTTCTAAACCTACAGTCCAACGCTAGCACTAGTATTTAGCATAGCCTGGCGTTCTCCTTCACCTGCAAAATACACTCTTGTGAAAAACACCCCTTAAACGTACGTACGCCAGCCAGACGTACGTTCGCCCGTCCTCTGAGGTGTAGTAAGGTGAGACCGCAGAAAAAACGTCATCAAGGGGACTTCAAGACATCTCTAAGTATCTAATAATACTTTATCTTCTTCCTTCCTTCCTTCCTTCCCTCTTCCTTCCTTCCTTCCTTCCTTCTACTACGATTAGACCATTACAAATCACACATTAGATTAGGTTAGGTTAGGCTATACTCCAACACGTCTGAAATTCATTAAAATTTCAAAATGTATAAAGTCTGACCTACTCGGATCTTCCCCCCCCCCCAATCTATCCCCCCAATCTATCCTCCCCCAACCTATCCTCCCCACCTATTTTTTCCCGTTAGATTTTGTGACAGTGTTGGGAAATCAGGAATCTGTTCTGAGTGTAATTGTGTCAAAAACTTGATTCGATAAAAGGTTTGCCAGTCAGATGTATTGATCCCAGGTTCAGTGACCAGTCGTGAAGTTTAATTGTAGTGAAACCTCCATATAACGGATTTATCTCGAGATATAACGGATTTCTATCTTTACATAACGGATTTCTACCTCCATATAACGGATTTCTCTCGATAAATAACGAAGTTTTCTATCTCCATATAACGGATTTTTATCTCCATACAACGGATTTTTATCTCCATACAACGGATTTTTATCTCCATATAACGGATTTTTATCTCCATATAACGGATTATTTTATCCATATAACGGATTTCTATCTATATATAACAGATTTTGCTCTACATAAAAACAGTTAGATGGGTGGGGTAACATTCAGAGAGAGAGAGAGAGAGACAGAGAGAGTCACCACTAGGAGTCCCCCACCCCCCCAGTCTCTTGTTAGTCAGAGGGTGTAGAAACGAGAGCCAATTACTGCCAACTACCATAAGAAAGAGACGCTCATTAGGCCATTGTACTCCAGCTGCCCTTCATCTCCATACCTTAGGTGGGATGGACAATATCTTCGTGCCGATAAGAGGGCAGATTTCTATTTTTTAATTATTATTTTTATTTTATTTTTTTACTTTTTTGTGCATATGTTGATTTTTTCTCCCCCCCATCTCTCTCTCTCTCAATATATATATATATATATATATATATATATATATATATATATATATATATATATATATATATATTTTGTTTTCTAGTTTTCTTCTATTAAAAAGCCTCCCTTGAGTACGATGATTTAACCCTTAGAGTACGATGATTCAATACCTTGAGTACGATGAGTAATAAGAACATAAGAATGGAGGAAACTGCAGCGGGCCTATTGGCCCATACTGGGCAGTCCCGTTTACACCCAACCCCTATTGCTCATATAAGCATCCAACCGATGTTTGAAGCTATTCAGCGTATTCGAGTTAATGATAATATTTGGTAACTTGTTCCATTCATCCACTACTCTGTTTCCAAACCAGTGTTTACCTATTTCACGCCTAAATCTAAATTTGTCTAATTTAAAACCATTGTTACGAGTTCGCTCCTGGTTGGATAATTTGAGTACCTTTGTAATGTCCCCTTTGTTTAGCCCTGCCTTCCACTTGTACACCTCTATCAGGTCGCCTCTCGACCTACGTCTCTCATGGTAGTGCAAATTAAGATGCTTTAACCTGTCTCTATACTCAAGGTTCCTAATGCCCGGGATTAGTCTTGGCATTCTCCTCTGAATTCTTTCCAAGGATTCTATATCCATTCTGTAATACGGTGACCAGAACTGAACTGCGTAATCCAGGTGTGGTCTCACAAGAGCAAGATACAGTTTTAGGATGACCTCGCTAGTCTTGTAACTAACACTCCTTTGTATGAACCCAAGTACTTTATTAGCCTTGTTACGAGCAAAAACACATTGTTTACTTGGCTTTAGGTTCCTACTTATCATTACTCCTAAATCTCTCTCGCAGTCGGATTTCTCTATGGCATCGTTGTTCATCTGGTATCTGGTTTCCCTGTTTACATCTCCTATACTGAGTACTTTACATTTGTCCACGTTGAATTTCATCTGCCATTTTTCAGACCATTCGAAAAATTTGTTTAGATCTTCCTGTAGTTTTGTTGAGTCCTCGTCAGATTTGATAACAAGTCCTATTTTAGTGTCATCAGCAAATTTACTTATGTTGCTGTCTATGCCGATATCTATGTCGTTTATGTATAAAATAAATAATAATGGTCCAAGTACTGAGCCTTGGGGAACTCCACTTGTGACGTTGCTCCAATGGGACTTAGTGCCCTTAATGCTCACTCGCTGTTTCCTGTCCTGTAACCACGCCCTAATCCATTTAAGGATGTCACCTTTGATGCCATGAGCTTCTACCTTTCTAATTAGTCTTTCGTGGGGGACTCTGTCGAAGGCTTTGCTAAAGTCGAGATATACCACATCATAATTGTGCCCCTCGTCCACCGATTCGAAAACTGATGAAAAGAATGTTAATAGATTAGTTAGGCAAGAACGTCCGCTTGTGAAGCCATGCTGGGAATCATTGATCAATCTGTGCTTCTCCAGGTGATTTCGAATAGAGTTTGAAATGATTGCTTCCAGTAATTTGCCTACTATTGATGTTAGACTGATTGGGCGGTAGTTAGAGGATAGTGATCTATCCCCCTTCTTGAAAATCGGTATTGCATTCGCTATCCTCCAGGATTCTGGTACTACACCTGTTTTTAAGGACATGTTAAACAACTTTGCTAAGGGCATACTAAGCTCTTCCTTACATTCCTTTAATACTCTGGCAAATATCTCATCGGGACCAGGTGACTTATTAGGCTTTAGTTTGTCTATTTGCTTGCTAACATCGTTACTAGTCACTACTATCTCACTTAATTTGTTTTCTTCACTATCTCTGAATAGAGTCGGTGCCTCGGGTATCATGTTTAAATTTTCTGTGGGGAAAACTGTTGAAAAATATTTATTCAAATTGTTATTGCTCATTTCTCCGTCGTTATCAGTGAGCTCGCCGGAGTCTGACCTTATTGGTCCAATCTTTTCTCGTGTTTTCGTTTGATACATTTGGTAGAATCCTTTGGGGTTTGTCTTCGCCTCCCTTGCTATCCTTACCTCATTATTCCTCTTTGCTTTCCTTATCTCGGTTTTAACCCTACTCGCCAATACCCTATAATAGTCCCGGAGGTGAATTTCGCCACGATTTAACCTTCTACCTATAGCCTTCCTTTGGCCAATGATGTTCTTTAAATAATTATTTATCCATTTAGGGTCATTGTTGTCTGATCTGAGTTTTTTGTATGGTATGTTCTGCCTTTGTGCATTAAGTAACTCGCTATTTAAATTGTCCTGGAACTGGGCAATCTCAGATCTCGTTATCAGGTCCGTGTCATCTGCCAGGTTCACGGCCACGCGCGACACCCCCTCTCTCAGCTGCCTCTTTAAACTGTCAATGTTTGCCCTTCTGAAATCTGGTACTTTAGTGGAATTTTCCTTACATCTGCCCTGAAAATCTAACTGGAATCGAATTTCTTTGTGATTGCTGTTTGCAAGCTCGTTCCCTACCTCGACATTGCTAATGAGGTTTTCTCTGTTCTACAGAACTAAATCCAGTATATTATTACCCCGTGTGGGTTCGGTTATATGTTGACTTAGGAAACAGTCCTGGATCGTCTCGAGAAAATCCTCTGATTCTGAGTTACCCGTAAGGTCAGTCCAATCTATTTGGCCAAGTGAGTGAGTAAATATTGATAATTAACTATTAAACGAACCAATTCAACAAGTAACTAACTAATTAATAACTATCAAACTACCTAACTAACTGATAATTAACCCTTGACTCGACAGAAATATTCTTCAGATCCATCATGTCAACATTTTAAATTCGATTAAATGAACGTGACGACCTGACCTAACCTGACACGATCTAACGTAACCTGTCCTAATGCGACCTGATCTAAACCTGACTTGACCTAACCTGCTTTGAACTGACCTGATGACCTGACCTTACATGATCCGAACTGTCCTGATGACCTGACCTAACCTGATGTGACCTGACCTTGTCTGATATTAACTGACCTTATAACCTTACTTAACCTGACTTGACCTAACCTGACGACGACCAAATCTGACCTAATGACCTGTTAACCTGACCTGACCTGAACTCTGACCTAACCTGTTAACCTAACCTGACTTTAAACGTTCATACGTACCCCGATATGTTGCATAATCATGACCAGCCAATCGAAAGACTTATGAATATTATAATCACATTGCAATTGCGAGACTCTCCTAATGCAAATTTTTCCTCTGGTTGAGAATTCCCCTTTTTTGCTCCTCCGCCCAAAGTCAAAATTATTCCTTCAACTCTCTTGCTTAATTTGGCAAGGTAAAGTTTTTCTTATATTCAAGGTATTAACATATTGAGAAATGTTAAAGTATAAGTTATATGTCGACTCGTATATACAATAGATGAGTAATTATATATATGAAGCCTATAAGGTGTTTGTTTATTGGTGAGACAACAGCATCCTCGGTAACCTGTACTTCAATTAATTAATGAACTGGATTAAGACTGACAGGTACAGGTAGAGACACGAGTAAAGTGACTGTAGACTCTCTGTAGGTGGGTGACATCATTTATACAGGTGACATCATTGATATAGGTGATTTCAACTAAACAGGTAATATTGCAGGTGACATCACATAAACAGGTAACCTTACAACACCAGGTGGCATCAATTAAAAAGGTGATATCACATAAACAGGTGCCCTTACGCGAGCAGGTGACATCAATTAAAAAGGTGATATGATATCACCTTGTGTGATATCACTGATATCACATAAACAGGTGACCTTACGCGAGCAGGTGACATCAATTAAAAAGGTGATATCACATAAACAGGTGACCTTACGCGAGCAGGTGACATCAATTAAAGAGGTGACGTCACATGAGCAGGTGACATCACAAGGGTGTTTCTGGCCCACCATCCACGTCATTCTAAATGTCACCTTAATGTCACCTTCACTCTGCTCTCACTCCGTGGTTTGGGGACCTTTGCCTCCTACTACCGTCATTATCACTTCCTTCTTCTTCCTCTTCCTTTTTCTTTTTTCTTCTTCTCCTCCCCCTCATTCCACCCTCTTTCTCGTTTAAAGTCATTGGCGCTCAACACACTTTGGTTATGTAAATGTCTTATCAAACACGGACTTAAACTGCCGGCGGAAAATATCGAATTTCACTCATCATTTTCTTTGTGTGTGTGTGTGTGTGTGTGTGTATGTGTAATAATAATAATTAACGGTTTATATAAGAAAATAAGGAGTCTGCAATAGGCCGGTTGGCCTGTGCATGGCAGCTCCTGTCGAGAGTTACTACCACTCTCTATCATCCATGAATCTATCCAGCCTCCTTTTAAAACTCTCCAGCGTTCCAGCACTTACTACAAAGTTGCAAGCTTGTTCCACTCGTCCACCACCCTATTTGTGAACCAGTTTCTTCCTATCTCCCTCCTAAATCTAAACTTATCCAACTTAAATCCGTTACTACGAGTCCCCCTAGGCTTTTGTCCTAGGGGGCCTTTGTCCTAGGGGCTTTTGTCCTAGGGGCTTTGTCCTAGGGGACTTTTGTCCTACACTCGTCCTATCCTGTTCGGATATTATAAGAACTTTACCTATATCTCCTTTATTGATTCCGTTCACTCGCTTAAATACCTCTATCATATCTCCCCGCACTCTTCGTCCTTCTAGGGAATGCAAGTTTAGTTTCTTTAACCTATCTTGATATGGAAGGTTTGTAAGTCCCGGAATCATTTCTGTCATTCTTCGCTGCACCGACTCCAGTGAATTGATATTCATTCTATAATAAGGGCACCAGAACTGAACCGCATAATCGAGGTGCGGCCTGACTAGCGCAAGATGTAGTTGCAATAAGACCTCTGCACTCTTATTACTTACACGTCTAGATATAAAACCTAATACTCTGTTTGCCATATTTCGAACATTAATGCACTGTTTTCTAGACCGTAGGTCCGGGCTTACAAGTACCCCTAAGTCTCTTTCACAAGTCGACTTCTTGGCTGATGTTGTTAAGGCTGTATACATTGACAGTATTTGTTCTTCCAATATTAAGTACGCTGCATTTGCTGGTGTTGAATTTCATTTGCCACTTTTCTGACCACTCCTGCAGTTTATTTAAATCCTCCTGTAGTGCATTTGCATCCTGCCCTGAATTAATCTGCCGCCCTATTTTGGTGTCATCCGCAAACTTGCTTATGTCACTGCTGATCCCAGTGTCAAGATCGTTTATGTAGATTATGAACAAGAGTGGGCCCAGTACTGACCCCTGGGGAACCCCGCTGATTACACAACCCCACTCAGATTTAACACCATCTACGCTGACCCTCTGTGTTCTGTCGGTGAGCTATGATTTTATCAAATTTAAAACTTTCCCCTCGATACCATGAGCCTTAGCTTTTCTCAGAGCCTCTGATGAGGTACTCTGTCAAACGCTTTGCTAAAGTCAAAGTAAATAACATCGTAATTTTCGTCATTATCTACTACCTCGAAGACTTTCCTAAAGAACGTCAGCAGATTTGTTAGACAAGATTTTCCCTTTGTAAACCCATGTTGAGAGTCGTAGATTAATTTGCTTTTCTCTAAATGCGATCGGATGCTATCTGCTATAATTGATTCAAGAAATTTCCCCACTACTGACGTCACTAATGTAGGAAATGTGTGTGTGTGTGTGTGTGTCTGTGTGATTTCTTCCGCTGTCTCTTTTCTTTTGTTTCTTAACAGTGAGAAAGAGAGACAGACAGATGATAAGATAGGTCAGGTTAGGTGTTCGGGTCATAAACAGGTGTAGGTGATGTGTTGACCAGGTGATGGGGAGGTGATAAAGAGGGGAGGGGAGGAGGAAGAGGAAAGGATAATTAGACGGAGGAGTAGTAAAGGGAGTAAGGAGGAGAGGAGATAAGGGGAGAACGGAGAGGAGGACGAGGGGTAGAGCAAGATAAGGCAGAAAAGAAGAAGGAAGAGGAAAATAAACAAGAGAAGGAGGAGGATAAGAAGGCGGTGAAGGAGAAGCAAGACATAAGGAAGAAGAAAAGAGGAGGGGAAAACTGAGAGAGAGAGAGAGGTGAGGCAGAGATGTCTAAGGAGCAATGTGTCTTCTTGCCTGTCATGCTAGAGAGAGAGAGAGAGAGAGAGAGAGAGAGAGAGAGAGAGAGAGAGAGAGAGAGAGAGAGTTAGCTGTTATAGACGCTGGTAACACTACTCAGGATCCTCCATTCACTGACAATATGATCCTCTTTTGTTTTGTTTTTTTCTTTACCGTTTATAGGATCTTTAAAGCCTTATACTTTTTCAACCTTATACATTCTGAGCAGTTTTATCCTCCTCTCTCTCTTCTTGGTCTTCCTCCTCCTCCTCTTCCTCTTCGTGGTCTTTCATCACGTGGTTCTTCCTGTTTTCTTGTCTTTTTCAACTGCCTTCCTTCCTTCGTTCGTTCCTTGCTTCCTTCCTTGTTTTGAAGCACATAAACCTACCTACCCTCCTCCTGTTTCCTCTCTTTGCATATCTTCTTCTTATCTTCTCCACTTCCTTTCTTCCTTCTCCACCTCCTTCCTTCCTTCCTTCCTTCCTTCGACGCACATAAACACACAGTCGTTGTCATAAAGTCAAGTCAGTGGCGGTGGTACATAGTAACAATTGACTCTCCATAAAACATGAGGAGAAGGAGGCAGACTAGATATAAACAGTCTTGGTCTGTCTGCCTGCCTGTCTGTCTGCCTGCCTGCCTGTCTGTCTGCCTGTCTGTCTGTCTGTCTGTCTGTCTGTTATCTTGTTCTTCGGGTTGTTGTTGTTCTTCTTCTTCTTCTTATCCTCCCCCTTTTTTCGACTTCTTCTTCTTTGTATTCTCCTACTACTCCTCCTCCTGCTTCTTCCCTCTCCTCCTTCTCCCATTCCTTCCTTCAACGACCAGGAGACACGGGTAAGCTGTAAGGTGCTTGAGCGTCTTTCAGCTTGACCACATACACTACACCCCCCCCCCCCCCAGAAAGACACCATAACACATTTAACCATCACTATCCATTGCCTCCTACTCTAACCTATCCAGCACCTTGACCTATCCACTACCACCTCCTACTCCACCTATCCACCAACCTCCACCCCCCCCCCCCCCGGCCTAAGAGTAAAAGAACCGATCGCTCTTCTTTTCTTTTACGTTCGTGAGTTATTTTAAAACTTATATTAATCCACAACTCGGGAGATTATGAAGCAGTTTTAAAGTGTCAGAATATTAACCTCGAGTCTTAGAATTTATTAAGTTCCACGTTATAAAAGGAAATTGTCAACTGAGGATTTTATTTTTTTATTTTGTTTTTCATTTGACTTTTTTTTACAGTTGATGTTTTTTTTGTTTTTCTGTAATATTTATAAGATCTTTACAGCCTTATGCTTCTTCACCTTATACATTATCAGTAGTTTTATCCCCCTCTTCCTCTTCATGGTCTTTTTCCTCCTTTTCCTCCTCCTCCTCTTCCTCGAGAAATAACATGGAAAAAATTACTAAAAAATACAATAATTACTGTATTTTATTTTTGTAGCTTGTATAGTTACTGTAGTTTTGTATTTTTATTGATGTTTTTGTCATACGTTTATTCAGGTACAAAAAAATTTACGATCTTGTCACTAAACGGAAATTACTATTCATTTTTCTCCTATACTGTTCTTGTACTTTAACCTACACGTGAATAAAGTATTAAATTTCTAACACATTTTAGGAGATGATGATAGTTATAAACCAGCAAATCACTTGTCTCTAAGCTACGGGTAATCATGTCACCTGTCACCCGCTAATTATATTTCTCCAATCAAGTTGCCAGGTGAGATTAGGTGTTCAGGTACTCACTACACCTTCAAGCTTGCCGATAGGGATGCCAGATACATCCAAAATACACAGTGTGGATATTAAGTGGATCTCATTTATCCACCTAGCTCGTCGGCAGTGAGGATAACACTCGGATTAGTGAGAATTTCTGAGGCAACGAATAACAATGTAGCTCAGGTGGACAGCAGTATATGTGGGTGACCTGAGGTAGTTATGGCCCGACGACCACCTGAGTGACAACAACAACTCCGCCGCACTCCCCTCTCACCCTGCCCACCCACCCTGCCCACCCTCCCCACCCACCCACCCACCCAGTCTAGTTCGGGTGTGTTGAGGAGACCAAGAGGTAATGCGGCGAGAGGAATCAATCAAGCATTTATCTCACCTGTTGTCTCCTACGTTCTCTCTCTCTATATATACGTTCTCTCCTCCTCTCGTTATGTGAGTCGTTCTTTATTCTCTCTCTGTCTGTTTTCACTTCAATGCTCCTCTCACCTGTTGTATATGACAGGTAGGGAGATATTATTATGCCCAGGTAACAAAACTCACCTGTCTAATGCCGTCTCATGTTTCTTTCTGTATAATAAAGAAACGGAGGCGGATCATCTCTCTCTCTCTCTCTCTCTCTCTCTCTCTCTCTCTCTCTCTCTCCCTCTCTCTCTCTCTCTCTCTCTCTCTCTCTCCCCTCTTCATCTCTTCATTAGATCTTCCTTGTCATTTCCCTCCAACGCCTCCAATTTCACTCCACTTCTTTCACACTTCATTGAACTCTTTTATTCTCTCCCCTTTTACGTCCTTGTCCTTCTTCCTCCTTCCTTTCCTTCTTCCTCCTTCTTAAGTCCTTTCTCTTTCTATTTTCCCTTCGTATTCGTTCAATTTTATCTTACTTCCTTACTTCTTTTATCCTCTTTCAGTCCTAAGTGCTTTCTTTTTTCTTTCTAGTCTTTCTTTCTTCCTCTCTCCCTGTCCCTCCCTTCTTCCTACCCTCCCCTCCCTCCTCCTCCTCCATCCTCACTTCAATCTCCCTCCCTCCTCCACTTGTTCCCTCCTTCTCCTCCTCCTCCAATCTCATCTGTCTGTCTCCCCTCCCTCCCTCCCTCCCTCCCTCCCTCCCTCCCTCCCTCCATCTAGGTCAGAACCTCCTCCTGAACTCCTCGCTTAACCCAGGTAAAAGTCCTCACTTCCGACACACCTTTTAAGGGGGACTACACGCTCCCCCCTCCCACCACCGCCCCCCCTTCCCCCTCCCACGCCCTTCCCCCGCCCCCTCCCCCTTCCCCCCTCCCACCCCTTCCCCCTCCTCTTGCCCCCCTTCCCCCTCCTCTTGCCCCCCTTCCCCCGCCCCCCCTTCCTCCGCCCCCCTTCCTCCGCCCCCTCCCCCTTCCCCCACCCCCTTCCCCCTCCCACCCCCTAACCCTTCCCCCTGCCACCCCCTTCACCCCTCCCACCCCCTTCCCCCTCTCCTTGCCCTCCTCCCCCTCCCCTTGCCCTCCTCCCCGAGCCCTCCTCCCCCTCCCCCTGCCCCCCGCCCCCCTTCCCCCGCCCCCACCCCCACAAAATTCTATTGTAGGGAACGAAAACAATTCCTCGGTCTGTGGAATAAATAAAAAAATATAAGGTTGAAGGTCAATCTCCCCGAATTATCACCCCCCCCCCCCCACAAACACCCCCCAGACACACCCCCCAGACACCCCCCACACCCCCCCACAGACACACACCCACAGACACACACCCACAGACACCCCCCCACAGACAACCCCTCAGAGACACACCCACAGACACCCCCCACAGACACACACCCACAGACACCCCCCCAGACACACACCCACAGACACCCCCCACAGACACACACCCACAGACACCCCCCACAGACACCCCCCCAGACACACACCCACAGACACCCCCCACAGACACACACCCACAGACACTCCCCCACAGACACCCCCCACAGACACCCCCACAGACACCCCCCACAGACACACACGCACAAACACCCCCCCCACAGACCCCCCCCCACAGACACCCCCCAGACACACACCCACAGACACCCCCCCCCAGACACACACCCACAGACACCCCCCACAGACACACACCCACAGACACACACGCACACACCCCCCCACAGACACCCCTCCACAGACACGCCACCACAGACACCCCCCCACAGACACCCCCCAGACACACACCCACAGACACCCCCCACAGACACCCCCCACAGACACCCCCCACAGACACCCCCCCAGACACCCCCCACAGACACACACAAACGCACACAAACACAAACACTCACAGACACACACCCACAGACACCCCCCACAGACACCCCCCACAGACACCCCCCCAGACACCCCCCACAGACACACACACACACACACGCCTATACAATTTAAAATGTTTTACTTCTCCTCTCAAGCTTTGAATTGTTAGAGAATTTATGTAGTCAAACTGCGTCCAGGACCAATGGGGGGGGGGGGGGAGGCGGAGAGAGAGAGAGAGAGAACAGATGAGGGAGGGAAGGGTGGAAGGAAGGAGAAAGGGAAGAAGGTGACAGGAATAAAGATGGAAGAGAGATATAGAGAAGAAAGATGACGAATAGGAAGAGGAAAGAATAAAGATAATTTTCTATGTAAATCTTATACCCATTTAAGTACAGGAGTTGACTATAGCCTGTCTGTCTGTCTGTCTGTCTGTCTCTGTCCGTGTGAAAAAATACTCCAAGAAATATATCATTACCTGTAAGTGATATACCTGTTTATTGATAATTAGATTCTTAACGACCTCTAATTATCACCTTTATCCTCTCTGAACTACACCTGCTAGTCTCTCTCTTCCTTCCATCATCATTATTTCCCCACTATTTTTCTTCCTTTATTCGTCGTTGTACGTTTGTCTCTCCTTTAGATTCGTTTTAAATATATATTTTTTTTTTATTTTGATTTTTTTTGTCACCTGTATGGATCAAGGTACAGGTACAGGAATATATAGACAATATGCACTGTAATATGTACTAGTAAATACACGTAAATACAGGTAAATACAGGTATATAAAGGTAAATACAGGTAAATACAGGTAAGTACAGGTAAATAAATACAAAAAAGATGACTAAAACATTACAAAATAAACTATGAATTAAATACAGTAATACTCATAGCTGATGCTTCTAATACAGCACAAACTACAGGAAACTACATAACAGAAAATAGATCAAATTGAGAAGTTAAGTGACTCTTTTATTTAACGGACTACATGGGAAGGGGAGTCCGTAATAGGGAGGGTCCGTTAGATGTGAAACCTCCTTATAACGGATTACATGGAGATAAAGTCCGTTATAGGGAGATTTCACTGTCCTAATCAACACAATAAATAAATCCACAAAGAAATGCATAATACATGATACAGGAGGTAATATCTAGTATTACAAAATGTGTTCTGCATCGTGAACACATTATGAACACAAGAGAGAACAATAACAATCACTAGAGTTCTCCAGATACAGACATAACACTGAGCATTATCTCGTAATGTTATGTTATGTGTATTGCTGGTATTGTAATTTAATTAGGGCTCCCACACACCTACCCGCAGGCATGGAGAAGCAAGGAGGCAAGCAGGAAGGAGGCAAGCGGACACGGAAGAGGCAAGCAATCAGGCAAGAGTCAATCAAGCAGGAGGGAGGGAAGCAAGTAGGCAAGAGGGAAACAAACAAGCAAGAAAGCAGGGAGAGAAGCAGGTGAGAATAATGATACGTGGCGCTGCACTAATTAGCGAGGAACCTCAGACGATGACAGATGTTCCCCTCTGATGATTTATAGATGAAAGGTAAATATTTAACACTTGTAGGAAGGCTGTGCGTCCTTCCGTCCTTCCTTCCTTCCTTCCTTCCTTCCTTTCTTCATTCCCTTTATTTCTTCCTTCCTCGCCTCCTTCCATTAACCTAACCTGACCTGACCTAACCTAACCTAACCTAGCCTAACCTAACCTAACCTAACCTAACCTGTGTCTCTGAGTCTCTGGCATTACTGTGAATCTTTATGACAAAATTTCATCCGATTTAATTGACTATCCGAGTGAAGTTCAGGTAAATAAAAAAAATAATAAATGTTTTGTGTTGAGAGTGTGAATGTTTGACCTTGTTTGACCTTACCAATGACCAAAGACAGGTACGGTAAGAAAGGTTAATTGGCTGATAGGATTCTCTTTCATGTTTCAACAACGAGGAAAGAAACGACGCTCATGTGTGTGTGTGTGTGTGTGTGTGTGTGCAAAAAAAAAAGTGAACATAAAAGATATAACAGCGTAAAAGCCGAGTCTCATCTCACCTGTGTCTCACCTGTATTGTGTTAATGATTATGTTATGTGATGATATTCCAGGTGTTTCAGTGTTGGAATGATGCTCTGTGTGTGTGTGTGTGTGTAAGTGTGTATGTGTGTGTGTGTGTGTGTGTGTGTGGTCCATCAAGAGAGGCAGGTGAATGAGTTTATGTAGGTCAACCTTCAAGTAGGACATCCCCGAGTGAAAGGAGAGTCACTATGTAGGTCAACCTTCTAGCAGGACATCCCCGAGTGAAAGGAGAGTCACTATGTAGGTCAACCTTCAAGTAGGACATCCCCGAGTGAAAGGAGAGTCACTATGTAGGTCAACCTTCAAGCAGGACATCCCCGAGTGAAAGGAGAGTCACTATGTAGGTCAACCTTCAAGCAGGACATCCCCGAGTGAAAGGAGAGTCACTATGTAGGTCAACCTTCAAGCAGGACATCCCCTGAGTATGAGTTACAATAACCACACTCCAAAAATCATTAAAAAACTCCTAATTCATTAAATTTTCTCCTCCTAAACCATTTTCTCGTTTCCACCACCACACAGAGATAACTGCCAGAAACGCCCTTTGAAATTACCCTGAGGTTTGGTGGAATTAGGTGAAAGGACTTTGTGTCGTATCCCATCTGTCTGGGATACGATGGTCGTAATCACAGTAATAAACTTTCATTGCCTCACTTTCATGGTTTATAAATTTTCTCTTTGTTGCTTTCGTCTTTTATGTTACAATTGTCTTTTTTTTTGGGGGGGGGTGGGGGGGTTGTTAGTCAGTGTTTAAATCCCTTATTTATTCCTTACTGATCGACTGATAATGTTTCTTTCCCACAGGAGGGATTTTTTCGGTCTAGTTGCCAGACGTATGATTAATCTTTCTCTCTCCTTTACGCATTACTTCTTGATTACAGTTGTTTTAAATTTGAATCTATCTTTATTTATCTTTTAATATTATCTTAATCTTTATACTTCTCTCTTATTAACCTTATTTTTTATCCTTTTATCTCTGTTATCACTTATGTATCTCGACTGCTGGTAATAGTACACAAATACCATTATTATCATTTACATTTCCCCACAGCTCAGAAACACAAGGAAGGGGGTTAATAAGAACTAGACTTTCGCCTTCTTGAAAAATTATCACCCTTCACTCGACAGTGTTCAGGGAGAGAAAGAAAAAAGAAAGAAAGAAAGAAAAAAAAAAGCTAAAATTGTCCCTGGTAACTTCCGACAGTATAAAGAAGAGATATAAATGCTCGTACAGATTTTCCCGTCGTTCGTAGCTCCGTAGGGTGATACACGAGGGGCGGGGACACATTAAAACTCTACCCTCATATCTACCACACCACCACACGCCTTCCTCTACTGCGTCCACTGTGTGTGTGTGTTTTACTGAAGTGGTGCTCTCTCTCTCTCTCTCTCTCTCTCTCTCTCTCTCTCTCTCTCTCTCTCTCTCTCTCCCGGAAGTCAGGATATGAAGCTCCTCAAGTCTGCACTGTTATGGTCAACGACACAGCCCACTGAGGACACGCAGACCACAGCCCACAGATGAGACATAACCCACAACCCACAGAGGAGACATAACCCACAGCCCACAGAGGAGACATAACCCACAACCCACAGAGGAGACATAACCCACAACCCACAGAGGAGACACAGCCCACAGCCCACCCGTCAAGAGACCCATCAAGTATTGTTAGTCTCCTCGACACCAAAAGAAATTACAGAGAAGAACAAGAATTATGGGTCCATGTACCCTCCCTCTCTCCCCACTCATACCCTCTCCCTCTCCCCCCACTCATACCCTCTCCCTCTCTCCCCACTCATACCCTCTCCCTCTCCCCCCACTCATACCCTCTCCCTCTCCCCCCACTCATACCCTCTCCCTCTCCCCCCACTCATACCCTCTCCCTCTCCCCCACTCATACCCTCTCCCTCTCCCCCACTCATACCCTCTCCCTCTCCCCCCACTCATACCCTCTCCCTCTCCCCCCACTCATACCCTCTCCCCCCACTCATAACCTCTCCCCTACTCATACCCTCTCCCTCTCTCCCTCATACCCTCTCCCTCTCCCCCACTCTCTCCCTCTCCCATCCTCTCTCCCCACCCCCACTCATACCCTCTCCCCACTCATGTCTCGCTGGCACATTGCTCCCCCTTTTTTCCTCCTATGTGGCATTAATTTTTTTCCCCCTGTGTTCCTAATTGTCATTCTTTTTCCTCTTCTTCTGTCGGTTGGTCCTTGAGTCTCGGCGGCCGACAGGGGGGGGGGGGGGGTGATGCTTCCACTCGACAAAAAGTTCCCCTAGGAGGAGCGTAATGGATTAATGGTTATCCTCCAAGAAGGGTGTAAAGAACGGCTGCCATTGGTGATCGTGTTGTGGGGAGTTAAGGCATCTGTCTCTTCTGGTCCGGTGTCGTTGTACTCCTGGCAGTTTAATCGGTTACAAGTTGGGTGACATAAAAGGAAAATAGAAAAAAATGGAACCCGGAATTATTTATTTATCTGTGGTGGTATTGAGTGTTATTATTATTATTAGCAGTAGTAGTAGTAGTACAGACGCCATTGCTCTAAGGTACGGTTGGTCAGTACTGGGAAAACATGCCCGTCTAATGCATGTGTGGAGCATCCTACGACATCAATTATGCCGTGGTGTGGAATAAGGGATATTTCGTTGGCATGAGGTACGACAAAGTAAGGGACCCCACAGCAAACACATGGAATCGATTCTCCTCCCACTGGACGGCGAGCGTTTCATTCACAGGACTACCAGCACAACCAACCAATCCCCAGTGGACGTCAGTGCTCGAGGATTCTGGACGAGGGAACAGCGAGCCTTCTTTGATATCATAATATTCGATCCCCTGGCTGCATATCATCATGACCTGTCTCTCGAGGTTACACACAAAAGTAATGAAAACGAAAAGAATAGCGTGTACACATAGAGAATCCAGAATGTTGACTAAGGCACCTTCATGCTTTGGTGACCAGGAGATGAAACATCCTTCCTAGAAAACTCGACCACCATCAACCTCATTCTAACCTCACCTCCCACCACCCCCTAACCCCACTATCCCCAACGTCCCCCCACTACCCAACTACCCCACCGTCCCTAACCTCCCACCCACCCCCTTCCTCTATCCCCTTACCTCTCCACCCATCAACCTAGCCCATTCTCGTATTGAAACCTGTATGAATGTGACACGATTTGAAACGTAACCCACGAGAGCTGAGTTTGGCCATTGGTGAGTTTTACGTGTCGAAGTTTGATATAACAAAAACATGTTACACATTTTTAAAGTAGTTTATTGTGTTTGTTTGTTTCCTGTGTTTGTTTATGTATTTTTTGTTGTTTTTGTTTTTATTATCATTTTATGTATTATTTATATCTTTGTATTTTGCCTATGTTTTTTATTTTTATTTTAGACTTTTCTTATAATTCAGTCTCTGTTTATGCCTGTCTCTCTGTCTTTCTTGTTCCCTCCCTTTATTTCTCTGTCTTTTTCTTTCCTCTTCCATTTTATTTATTCTCTCTCTCTCACTCCTCCATCTCCCTTTCTCTCTTTAACTCCCCCCTCTCTCTTTCTACCCCCCTGCCACCCGTCTCCTTCACCCCTCTCTCTCTCCCCCCCCCCTGTCACCCCTCTCCCTTATCCCCCTCTCTCTCCCCCCTGTCACCCCTCTCCCTTATCCCCCTCTCTCTCTCTCCCCTGCCACCCCTCTCCCTCACCCCCCTCTCTCTCTCTCCCCTCCTCGCCACAGCCCCTCAGACAGATTAACCCCAGATTATCCAAGACAAGACTGACCCCATTACCGAATCAGGCAGACTAGAACATTATCCACTCCACCTGGGGAACTTGACGGCTTCTGGCATTAACCCCACTGTCACCACATTAACCCTTTGAGGACAATAGGGTTAAATCATAGTTCTAAGATGGTTTAATTATCATTATCATAGGGTTAAACCATCGTCCTCAAATGGATAAATTCTCATCATCAAAGGGTTAAATAATCGTCCACAAAAGGGTGTAAACCATCATCGTCAAAGGGTTAAAGGAACCACCACTTTTGGGCAATGCTAATCAGAGTACTTGTATCTTTAACATTTATATTTCAATTAGAATATCTTTGGTCTATATACTACAAAATACGAAGATATATTTCATGATTATACATACAGATGGACACGTGATTTGAACTATATTCGGTGGTGAAATATATATTGTGTATGATTCAAGATATTTAAAATAGTATACGTATCATATCATATTCTAAATAATATTCTTCTCGGGTAATATTCTAAATAGTATTCACATTGTTAGTTTGTAATATTGCACAATTCAAGGAAGAGTTTTGTAGAAATTTAACTATTCCACAATTTTAAAGCTTTGGTGTGTTGCAATGGTTATGCATGTTGCAACAGTGCGAGAGGAATATTGAAAAAAACATTACCGTATTATCAGTCTTTCATCAGTTTATATTCCAATAAGAATATTACAGGTAGTGTCGTGTTATGTGATTCAAGGTATGTCATGTGGATGTGTTTTGTGGATGAGTCATGTGGATGAGCCATGTGGATGAGTCATGTGGATGAGATGTTTGGATGAGTCGTGTGAATAAGTCATTTGGGTGAGTTGTGTGGATGTGTCGTGTGGGTGAGTCGTGTGGATGAGTCATATGGATGAGTCGTATGGATGAGTCATAACCATTTCACCCACCCAGCGTGTGACTCCAACCGGATATTTTTAAGAAATATCCCACCGCCGCCACCATGTACTAGATGACGTCTTGTTTCCTTATTTTAGTCCTGATTTCTAAATATTTACTTACTTTTATCTTTATTTATTCTCTAATTCTCTTTCTTATTCTTACGCTTTCTTTCCGTAAGTGGAGTGAGGGAGAGAGAGGGGACGAAGGATAACTTGGGAATGGGGCTAACGTACAATAACTTAAACCAAGGAAAATATGTGATATGTTGTTACTCATGGGGTCACTGTATACCACAAAGACATTTAAGAGGAATACACAGGGGAAAGGAATTGAGAGCTATTCTTAATGGCTCTTTGTTTATTAATAGCGTTATTCAGAATGGACAATTACACCTTTAAAATAATGGCCTACACTCCTTGCTAGCTTCACAATATAAGGGAGTTTAATAAAGGGTACACTTACATATATCACTCTATGTTGAACCCACAGACCCACACATATAGCTACAGTTAAACACTTCCAAACACCCCATAACGCCCCATAACACCACATAACACCCCATAACACCACATAACACCCTGTAACACCCAGTAACACCCCATAACACCCTGTAACACCACATAACACACCGAAAAACCACATAATACTGTAACACCCCATAACACCCCATAACACCACATAACACCCTGTAACACCCAGTAACACACCATAACACCCTGTAGCACCCTGTAACACCACATAACACACCGAAAAACCACATAATACTGTAACACTCCATAACACCCCATAACACCACATAACACCACATAATACCCTGTAACACCCGGTTACACCCCATAACACCCTGTAGCACCCTGTAACACCACATAACACACCGAAACACCACATAACACTCTGTAATATCCCATAACACCCCATAACACCACCCTGTAACACCACACAACACACCGTAACACCACACAACGCTCCATAACACCCCATAACACACCACATAACACCTCCATAACACCCTGTAACACCATACACTGAGCGGCAGGTGAGTGACGGTGATGAATGTTTTACCGAGGCAATAGCAATAAGGGCCGGAGTAACCGAGTGCCGGGAATATCCAGGTGTGTGAAAATCAACTTTGTGTTTTGTAACGTTGACAGGCAGGTGGTGGTGACTCGGTGTATATAACCCTGTGCTGTTGTAACTCTTTGTAACTCAGAGGTCCAGTGTGGGGAGGGGAGGTGGACTTACAAACATATAGAAAGTACACATATATATATACCTATACAAACATGCGTCTACATATATAAACAAACACCTACATCAAAACCACACACACACACACACACACACACACATTAAACTGAATATAAAAATGGAGAAACCAGACAGGATTTGCGTGTGACTTAAACGAGACAACGTAATGAGACAAATTAAGCTGTTAAACATATCGAACTGACACATGACCCAGTTTCTCAGTGACTCCCCCCGCCCCCCGCGCCTTCCTCCACGACCTGGGGAGGATCATCAGACTGGCCGTACGTCTAACCTAACCTAACCTATAAACAGGAGGTGTGTTGGTAGCGCTAAGGTGAAAGAGGTAAGTCGGTGTTAAATCGTATCATTGAGTACAAAGAAAAAATTACTTATAGTATATACGGTAAGAAGCACCATGTGTGTGTGTGTGTGTGTGTGTGTGTGTGTGTGTGAAATTCAACTTTTATTTGTAGAAAACTATATTAAAAGTTCATGGTATATAATTATAATCATTTTGCATTTGTAATTAACTTTTGATAATTTTTGAAACCAATATTGCGATTTTTTTTATTATTTCACATAACAAAAGATTAATTACTGTTTGATAATAAAGATCTTATTGAAAAAGCTATTGTTTATACTTTTCTTTAATATATTAGTTTTTGTTGATAATTAAATATAAATAAATATACAACAGCGTCAAGATAGCTGTTCCCAGAGAGTATCGATAGATGCAGAATGTCGGAAGCTCGTTAAATAATCACTGTTGTAGCGAAATTATCGATGCAAATTGAACGAAATCGTTAATGTGTAGGTCAAAGTGGATTAAAGGATTACCATGGTATTACAATCATCCAGTGTGTGTGTGTTGTGTGTGTGTGTGTGTCGTATTGCCCCCTTTTCTCCTCTTTGTACCTGTGTCTGTACCTGTACCTGTGTCTGTACCTGTTACCTGTACCTGCACCTGTACCTGTGTCTGTACCTGTACCTGTTACCTGTACCTGTGTCTGCACCTGTTGCCTGCACCTGCACCTGTACCTGTGTCTGTACCTGCACCTGTTACCTGTACCTGTGTCTGTACCTGTTACCTGTACCTGTTACCTGTACCTGTTGCCTGTACCTGTTACCTGTACCTGTTACCTGTCTCCTTCAACATTAAATTTCTTAAATTCTAGTAAGTCCCAGACCTACACATCACCACCCACTGTACACATCACCAGCCACAGTACACATCACCACCCACTGTACACATCACCACCCACTGTACACAACACCACCCACTGTACACATCACCACCCACTGTACACATCACCACCCACTGTACACATCACCATAACCTACACATCACCACCCACTGTACACATCACCAGCCACAGTACACATCACCACCCACTGTACACATCACCACCCACTGTACACATCACCAGCCACTGTACACATCACCACCCACTGTACACATCACCACCCACTGTACACATCACCACCCACTGTACACATCACCACCCACTGTACACATCACCACCCACTGTACACATCACCACCCACTGTACACATCACCACCCACTGTACACATCACCACCCACTGTACACATCACCAGCCACAGTACACATCACCACCCACTGTACACATCACCACCCACTGTACACATCACCAGCTCGAGGCAGATGCTAGCTTGAAGGATGTGCTTTATGTTGTTGTTATTAAAGACTCTGAGGAAAACGACCCGTGTGTGGCTCCCGGGGTGACCATCAGGAGGAGAGGGAGCCAGAGTGCCACCCAGCCATCCACCCAGCCACCCACCCAGCCACCCAGCCACCCACCCAGCCACCCACCCAGCCACCCAGCCATCCACCCAGCCACCCAGCCATCCACCCAGCCACCCAGCCATCCACCCAGCCACCCAGCCATCCACCCAGCCACCCAGCCATCCACCCAGCCACCCAGACAGCCACCCAGCCACACACCAACAACACATAACAACACATCAAGGAAAATCACGAGTGTTACAGGTCGACAACACTATACGGGAAGTAGGAACGGTAAATAATTACTGAAAACAATGGAAAATCCAAAAGCCTCCCGAAATTCACAGTGATGCCCTTATACAGAAGGAAAACCCATCCATTAGTAACCAATAATGCCCAGATAGAATACAAAAACAGAGGCACCCTCCTGGGCCTGCATATATCCACGACAGGTTACTTCCATCATGTCCACACCAGGAAGGAAAAGGTGGTCAGGTGGGAGCAGAGATACCGAAAGTGGACAACATTAGAGAGTGTAGTTCCGTTAAACTAGATGGATGGTGGAGGTGTCTCTGAACCAGGGACAGGTTGAAAGAGAATCTGAGTTTTACGTACATTCACCTCAAGGCCAAAGTGTGCATACACATCTGTGTAGGTGTTCAGGATCTCCTTTAGGTCATGTTCAGTGTGAGCAACAAGGGCGAGGTCGTCTGCATACTGAAGTTCAGTAATGGCAGCTGCCGACACCTTTGTTCTTGCCTGGAGTCGTCTTATGTTGAAAAGACCCTTCATCCGGTACTTGATGTCCACTCCGCTGATTAAATTGGCACTGGCACGAGTAAGGAAGGCAGCCAAGAAATTGGAAACGAGAGTTGGTGCCATTACATACCCTTGTTTAACTCCCGCTTGGATGGGGAAAAACTCAGACTGGGTGCTGTTGTGCAGGACACTGCCGTTCATGCCATCGTGGAGTTGCCTCATAACGGCGATGAATTTTGGTGGGCAGCCAATGCGGCTGATGGTCCACCAGAGAGCTTCCCTGTTGACTAAGTCGAAGGTCTTGGTTAGGTCCAAGAAGGCCATGTACAGGTCATGACGCTATTATCTGCACTTTTCCTGTATCTGGCGGGCAGCAGAGATCATGTCAGTGGTGTCATGTGATGGTCTAAAACCACATTGAGATTCTGGGAGGAAGTTTTCCGTCTCAGGAAGAAGTCTGTTTAAGAGGACTCAGGCGATAACCTTGCCAGCTACTGACAGCAGCGAGATCCCGCGGTAGTTGCCACAGTCTGACCGTCTCCCTTGTTTTTATAAATATTGAGGATTTAAGAGCTTGGGGGATTTCTTCCTTTTCCCATACATTCTCCAGGAGAGAGTGGAGACGGCTGGTAAGCAGAGGTCCTCCTGCTTTATACACCTCGGCAGGGATCCCATACACACACACACACACACACACATCCCTCTCATCCTCATTGTTTTGGTAACCCTTTTATGCCCAAAGGCGTAACCATAAAAGTGGTGAAATTATTCCTTTCAGTATTACAACACCATTGCATTCATACGTTGCTCATATTGAACTGAAGTGAAACAAAAATAAAAGAAAAAACACGAAATTAAAAAAGTAAAAAAAACACAAAATTAATAACTGAAATAAAAACACGATATTGAAAAATGAATAAAAATACAGGATTAAAAAAGGTAATAAAAAAAACACGAAAAAATAAAATAAAAAAATATGAAATTACCCCCAAAAATATACTTGAAAGATATACGAAATTTAAAAAAAAAAACACGAAATTAAAAAAAAAACACATACATACATACATACAAGTGGTAGGAATATATGCACAAAACAAAATACTGAATACCATTGTGTTGAGACTTTTTTTTGCCAATATCGCTGTCCAGTACAAGTTATACCAGGCCTATTTTTCACGCTTCATAAATCCAATATGGACGCCGGGGTAAATGTCAGTTCTTGTTGGTTATGAATGAGGTCACGTTACGTCACTCTAAAATGGCGACGGTGGTTGGTGTAAATATTGACCTTTGAACTTTGAGGTCACGGGGGTGTCTAATTTGTTTCTGGGGTTGGGTTAGGTTAGGTTAGGTTAGGTTAGGTTAATCTTCAAACGTAACCTTAATTTTCTCTCTCTCTCTCTCTCTCTCTCTCCGTTCACGAAAGAAAGAAAGAGAAAAAAGACGATTACGATTATAAAGAAGACGGCAGAGAGCTTCAGAACAAGCAGTTGCCGGCCATTAGCAACCATAATTTGCGCAATTAGACGAGATTCTCCGCTAATTAGGGTAATCTGAGCCCCCCCCTTAACGAGGTCGTGAGTTGTTCGACACCAGTACCTTTCCTCGCTTGCCACCCCCCCCCCCCCACCACGAGACCTGCCCCACCACCACGAGACCTCCCTCCTTCACCACGAGACCTGCCCCTCCCACTACCACGAGACCGGCCCCTTCCCACTACCACGAGACCTCCCCCTTCCCACCACCACGAGACCTGCCCCCTCCCCCACCACGAGACCTGCCCTTCCCACCACCACGAGACCTGCCCCCTCCCCCCACCACGAGACCTGCCCTTCCCACCACCACGAGACCTCCCCCCCACCACCACGAGACCTCCCCCCTTCACCACGAGACCTACCCCTCCCCCCCACCACCACGAGACCTCCCCCTCCCTCCACCACGAGACATTTTTTGAGGGTCTCTATATGACGCCAGATGTATGAAGAACAAATCAGTGAATAACATCAAAAAATATGATCATTTACCTTGTTCTTCATTTTGTTCTATATACGATTTATATATACGTGTGAATATAAGGTTTATGCTATATTTTTTTTATATATTAATGTATTGTATTAAGCGTTATATAATTCTCTTATGGTTCACGCGTTCTGTAATTGTGTTATATAAATGAAAATATGTTATTAAATGTTATGGATATGCATGGATGTAGACATGTATGAATGGATGTAGACATGTATACAGACATACAGACATAATTATAAAAAACAGACATATATATGCATACACGGAAATACACAGTTAAGTAAATATCAAAATACAATTAACAGTATAAAAAATTCACAGATATACATACACTATACATACATAGACTCTTTACATATGACATAGGAATAATAGTGGAAATAGAGCCTAATTGACGGTAAATAGAGTCATAACAAATAAAATGTCAACAATAAACACAAACAGGACACACGAGAGGCATCATAACACAAATCACTTGTTCCCCCGAGATTCGCTCTAATTGGTTGATTTCTATAACGTCATCAAAAAGGAGAACTCTGATAGGACCAAAAAAATAAATAAATCATGCTGTCATCGCTCTTAAAATTAAACTGCTCTGATTGGTTGATTTTCTATTGATGTCATCGCTTTGGCTTCCTTCTCCAAACAGTGATTGGTTAATACGATCTTGAGTCAACACAATGACGTAGGGAGTTTGTTTATGAATTAAATTTTTTTTTTTACGGGGATCAGCCCACCCGGGCACAGGCCACCGACCCACACCGGGGCCTGGGGGGAGAAAATGTAATAATAATAATAATAATAATAATAATAATAATAAAAAAAATAATAAAAATAATAATAATAATAATAATAATAATAAAAAAAATAATAAAAATAATAATAATAATAATAAAAATAATAATAATAATAATAATAATAATAATAATAATAATAATAATAATAATAATAATAATAATAATAATAATAAAGAAATACAAAATAAATAAATAATTATAAAAATGAGAAACAATATACTGTATGTATGTTGTGTTGTCAATAGTAAGAGAAACAATTGAGACCCTACAATTGTGTGTAAATGAGGCAGAAAGTCAGATCACCAACCTGGGACTTGGTCACAATTTTTGTGGTGCCATATGGCAGCAGGGTCTACCATTAGACAATACAATACATATATTATAGTAAGATTATATGTGGTATAGAAACAGTATTAGTATAGTGGCAAAATTATATGTACTAAATTAAGAATATATATATACGAGTATATATATCATAGGTTTGGTTAAGTCAGGTCAGGGTCATGTTAGGTTAGAGTTTGATTAAATTTGATCACGTCATGCGAGGTTAGTTTCTCTCTCTCTCTCTCTCTCTCTCTCTCTCTCTCTCTCTCTCTCTCTCTCAGCTATGAAGGGTATTTGCTCTACTGCGATTTATGAGATTAGTTAAATTTGTTCATGTGAGTTATGACGTCATTAAGATACAGTCATTTGTGAATCTCTCTGATGAAAAAAAAATAGCTGGGCCTTCAAAACTGTCACTAACTGTCGCTGGTAATTAATCAGAGAGCTGTGTTGGGGCGCCCCGGTAGTGAGGGAAAACTGGGGTAATGGCGTGTGTCTTGTGTGTGTGTGTGTGTATGTGTGTGTGTGTCGTGTGTGTGTGTCGTGTGTGTGTGTCGTGTGTGTGTGTGGGGGGGGGGGGGACGAAATAAGAGGCCTCATAACAAATATACTGAAGGAGTGAGGAGAGGACAACGAGTCTTCTTTGATATTAGTACAGTCGATCGTTTCTGCCCCTACCTACCTACCTACCTACCTACCTGCCTGCCTGCCTCCTGTACCTACCTACCTCCCTACCTACCTACCTACCAACCTACCTTCCTCTCTCTCTCTACATCCCTTTCTCATTCCCTTCATTCCTCCTTCTCTCCATTCCTCATTCCTACCCTCATCCCCTCCCTTCCACATTCCCTCCCTCACTCCCTCCCTCACATGTCGTCTATTAAGCACAAAATCCCCCTTTCCCCTCTATCGTTTGTGGGGGCATTATATTTCCCTATATCGTTGGCTTAAAATCCCCTCTCTTCCCCCCTCCCTTTTCCCCTCTTCCCCTCCACTTCCCCTAGCACACGTTGTTTTTTCTAGGGGGGGTTTAATTTTCCCCCTTCATTTTAGGATCTAAATTTGTACATTCCAACAGCATGTATTTGTTGTTTGCTGAGGGCAGGGGTGGGGGCCAGGGGTGGGGGGCAGGGGTGGGGGGGTGGCGGGAGGGGTGGGGGGGCGAGGTGGGTAGGTTTACGTTTTCAAGAGTTTGATTATAAGTTTTTGTTTTTCGTTTTCTTGTTTTGGATGGTCAGCTGTTTTAGAAGCCCCGAGTGTTGCTGTTGTTTATATTTGGAGGGGGGGGTGAATTTGTGGGGTATTTGGTATAGGCGTAGATTTTTTAATGTGCTAGAAGAGAGAGAGAGAATTCACAGCTCTGTGGATGAAGCCTTTGTATACATAACAACAAAGCTCTGGGCTCTTCTATTAACTCATGCTGCCAGCTCTATATAAGCTCAGTCTCCTCCTTCACTGGACATTCACTACCACCGATATTGCTCAAGGAAGATTTTTTCCTCGGGATATATAGAAAGTTTTAACATTCACAAGAATCACACACATACACTCACACACATACACTCACACACATACACAACAGGAAAGTATTTGCAAAATTTTCTCATCTAGTCGCGTATTGTGAATGTAAGAGTGAACGTTTATCCAAAGTCACCGACGTATTGCACTCCCAGGAAAACGAAGTGTACGTCGTAAATTTGAACGAAGGCTGAATATTTAGGTGTGAGAAGCATCATCGTGCGTCAGTGTCCAAACCTCTCCGTTTCCCGCCCCCTCCGCCCCCCTTGTGTGTTTACCAAGTCGAGCGTTCGTAGCCCAAGTATGGATTCAAGTCACGTATATCCGGATTCTACCCCCCCCCCCCTCCCCACCACGAGTGTATAAAGGACAGAAAAGATGAGATTGGAAAAGGGGTTAAGATGTTCTTTTGACAGTTTCTCTCACTTCATCCCGCCTTGAAAAGTACCTCTACTCCCCCCCGCCCCCCTCTCCATCTCCCTCTTCTTCTCTTGTTATTCTCTTCATTATTTTATGTTCCTCGTATCTATTCCTCTTTTAGTCTTATTTTGTTTACTCCATTTATCATTAGGATGAAAATTACATTGTTATTCTCTTACGCATTTAATTTGTTTACCTCTGTTTATCGATGAATTATCTGTATTTATCTTTCTTTCCTGCTTTCTTTCCACTGTTTCTGTGTCTCCTCTTTTCCTCCTCCTCTCCACCTATATCTTTTATCACTTCCCCTTCGGTGATTCTTCTCTTTTCTCTTCCTTCCTCCTTCTATCCTTCACCTCGTAGGAAGACCCTCACTAACTTCTTCCTTCTTTCTTATTTCCTTCCTTTTGACTTTATTCATTTCTTCTTCACCTGGGCTTTCTCTCTACCCCCTCTTCCCCTCTTTTCCCTACGTATCTAAGTAAAGGTAGAGTCTCAGTGTTAATTTAATACCATTTTAGGGGAAGTCTCTCTCTCTCTCTCTCTCTCTCTCTCTCTCTCTCTCTCTCTCTCTCTCTCTCTCTCTCTCTCTCTCTCTCTCTCTCTCTCTCTCTCAGGTTACGAGGAACATTCAACTCCTCCCCTGGGTCGTGTGTGTGTGTGCCTAAGGGATGACTAACACACTAAGATAAAATTGTTTTCATTTTGTATACAGCAAGTTGGAATTCGATTTAAATTTTCAGAGTATATAATATTACGTGTGTTTTGCTACTTTTCTTTTATTCATTCTCTGTCTGTCTGTCTCTGTCTCTTTCTGTCTAACTGTCTGTCTATCTTACTGTGTTACTTGTCCTGTGATGTTTTATTAAGTACATTGGTGTTCTTTCTGTTCCTCCTCTTCATTCTCCTCCTCCTCCTCCTCCTTCTTCCTCTTCCTCCTCCTCCTCCTCCTGTCTTCTCCTGGATGGTGACGGTGTTGTGTATATTTTCAGTCTCTTAATTTGTTCTTGTTGACGTTATGGGTGTTTGGTAAGTTGATTGGGACACACACACACACACACACGCACACACACACACACACACACGCACACACACACACACACACACACACACAGTACTAGTCCTGGGTACCAATCGATGACCTATAAAGATAAATTAGAACACCTGGATATACCTGACAAGAGATTACCTATCCTGCCACTACCTGAAGGAGACGTATCCATCCCCCTACCCCCACCCTTCAACCCTTCTTTCCTCCTTTCTCTTACCCCTTTTCCCTCCCATCCCTTTTCTCATCCTTCATCCACTATCTCCCTCCCACTTCCATCACCGTCCTTCTCCCTACCTCCCTCCTCTCCCTACCCTCCCTTCTCTCCCTCACACACCCCTGACTGCTGTTCACGCTACTATTAATCTTTGTTATGACAGAGAACTAAGACAAACAAACTAACGCTGGGACTTGACGTATGGAAACATTACCACAAAGATACACTAATAAAAGTATATATTAAATGTAAGCAATAGAGACAGGTTAATGATACAGGTGTGTGTGTGTGTGTGTGTGGTGTGTGTGTATGTACGTTATGTCCGATTTTATACTTAGGTTAGGTTAGGTTTAGGTTAATGCGTGTCTTTCCTTATCTGATATAATTACACTTCTCCTTTCATTCTCTCCTTCCTACTTTTCTTCCTGCTCCTATTATATTCTGTCCCTTTTCTTCTTTGTATTCCTCCTTTTCCATCCTTGTTTTCCTTCTTTTCTCTTCCTTCGCCTTTTCTAACTCCTCCTTTATCTTCTCCTTCTCCTCCTTCATCTTCTTTCTCCTCCTCTTCCTTCTACTTCCGTGTAAGAGGAGGAGAAGTGAAAGAAAAAAGAGAGGTGTAAGGAGAGGAGGAAGAGGAGTTTGAGAAGGAGAAGTAAGGAGACAAAGAAGTGAGGGGAGAATACCTTTGAGAACATCCACAGAGGAGAAGGAATAAGGGAAGAGAAAGGGAAGAGAAAGGGAAGATGGAATAACTGGGCCAATGAGAGAGGGAGAATAACAATGATAAAAGGAAGGAAGGAAGGAAGGAAGGAAGGAAGGAAGGAAAAAAGGAAGGAAGGAAAAAAGGAAGAAAGGAAGAAAAAAGGAAGGAAGGAAAAAAGGAAGAAAGGAAGAAAAAAGGAAGGAAGGAAGGAAAAAAGAAAGAAGGAAGGAAAGAAAAAAAGGAAGGAAGGAAGGAAGGAAGGAAGGATGAGGTTGTTTATGTGACAAAAGTGAGACTGTAAAAATGTATCGTGAGTAAGATGGTGAGAGAAGGAGGAATGGGAGTGTGTGAGGTAAGGAGGAAGAAGAAGAATAAGGAAAAAGGGATAAAGTTAATTACATGAGGAGAAAGAAGGGAGAGAGGGAGAGAGAAGGGAAGAATACGAGAGAGAGAGAGAGTATAGATAACAGTAGAAGAGGGAAATGAAGAGGTAATAATGACGAAAGAGGAAGGAAAAAGAGAGAAAGAGGAGGAGAGATGGAAGGTAAACAAACACACCTAACGAAAGACAAAAAAACAAACACAAACAAAACATAATAAAACGAACACAACAAAAAACAGTAAAAAGACTGATAGATAAAGACGAGGATGAATGAGAAGTGGCGATAAAAGAGATAAGAGAATAGATGGAATAGAAGAAGAAAAACAAGGCTTCAGGTACAGTCAATAGAACGTGACAGACATACAAAAGTAACTGTTTTGACTGATAGTGTTTGCCGCGGATGATTGTGGTCGACCCTGGGAATATTGAGCCTACCGTGGGAATATTGAGCCTACCGTGAGAATATTGAGCCTACCCTGGGAATATTGAGCCTACCGTGCGAATATTGAGCCTACCGTCCACCCATCTACCCACACACACACACACACACACACACACATCTGAGAGGAACGATTTGTTTGGTGAAATAATGAAGGTTTTTGGAGGCGTGATAACAGAGTGTGGGCGTGGTAGTGAGTTGTGAAGGGCGTGATGATGGAATATGGGCGTGTTGGTGGGTTTTTGGGGCGCGGTTTGATTAAATTTAGACGTACACACACACACACACATACACCCACCCTACACCTACACCCTACACCCAGCCCTTCAGGTCATCTCGGTCACCTCACAGCACCCATAAGTACACCCATTGCAACCTAATGAGAAATTCCACGGAGGATGAGTGTATGGGATCCAGGAATGTGTGGCATGAGAGCTTCAGTGACTGGGGTACCTGGCTGTGTCGTCAGGTGCGAGGTGGAGGGAGAGTAAAATTTCATTGCTAGATCATATTATTAAATCCTTTCTTTAACTTGACATAGGAATTATATTATATTTGATTTTGATTTTTTTATATATATACAGCATAAGTTAATTGATAGGGGATGTAGGGTAAGGGAAATAGGGAAAGGGAAATATATCTGGTAAAAAAGGTGTTATCTTTTAATTAAGCTAATTATCACAGGTGACTTTTTTTACCAGATAGGGACTACCTTTTATGTTTTATGGCTACAACTTAATAGTAATTAGTTCAGAAATGTCTTAGGTTAGGTTAGGTTATCAGACTCAACACATTACTCAACCTTCCTCGCACTTACTCACTGTTACTGGGACTGACCACTTACTGCAGAGATTTACAGAGGGCCTCGGGGGGTTCAGAGGGCCTCGGGGGGGGGGGGGGTTCAGAGGGCCTCGGAAAGGGGGTCATTGGGCCGAGCTATTACCCACTCTATCAAATTTTATTGCGACTGATAGAGACTATGACCTGGCCACAACATATAGCCGGCCATCAGCGTTCCATGATAGCGAGGTCCGGCCTGGCCAACTTCTTCTTCTTCTTCTCCTCGAGTCTGGGCGACGCAACAATTGTTATGAGGGGTGGCCGGGTGGCTGGCTCGTGTAGGGGAGGAGGAGGAGGAGGAGACGTAATTTTGGGTGGTTACTTGTTGGAGAGGAAGGGGGGGGGGGAGGTGCGTGGTAAAGGTGATGATAGTGTGTGTGTGTGTGTGTGTGTGTGAAGGGGAAGCGTCAGTGGTGCATGAAGGAGGTGGCAGAGATAAGGGGAGGGGGGGGGGGGGAGGTGAGTAGGTGTGTAAATCAGGTGTGAAGATAATACGTGGGCAGGTGAGGCGAGGTAATTACAGGTAAGAGATAGAATGATATGGGAGGAGTGATGAGAGCTGAGGGAGAGTGACGGGAGGTGGGGGAGGGTGACGGGAGGTGGGGGAGAGTGACGGGAGGTGGGGGAGGGTGACGGGAGGTGGGGGAGGGTGACGGGAGATGGGGGAGGGTGACGGGAGGTGGGGGAGGGTGACGGGAGGTGGGGGAGGGTGACGGGAGGTGGGGGAGGGTGACGGGAGGTGGGGGAGGGTGACGGGAGGTGGGGGAGAGTGACGGGAGGTGGGGGAGGGTGACGGGAGGTGGGGGAGGGTGACGGGAGGTGGGGGAGGGTAACGGGAGGTGGGGGAGGGTGACGGGAGGTGGGGGAGAGTGACGGGAGGTGGGGGAGGGTGACGGGAGGTGGGGGAGGGTGACGGGAGGTGGGGGAGAGTGACGGGATGTGAGAGAGAGTGACGGGAGGTGGAACAGACAGATCTTACCTGTACGAACCTAAATACTTAATTACTCCACACCACCTGTACATATCATTATCCTCAGGTGTGCTCAACAGGTAAATCTTGTTAGCTGAATCAACCCCAAAGTTATATATCAACTGCTATAATATAATTAGTGATATATTTATATGACTTATAGTTGTATATGAAAGGAATATCTAAACACAATATCATAGATTATATTAAAAAGATTATTGTAAATACATCCGTTGTGAAATGTTGTTTGTGTTTATTGACAGAAAGGCAAGACTCGTGGAAGCTATAACATGAACGTAAAAGACGAGTCGATATGAATAAAACTCTGTCTCTGTCTCTATCTCTGTCCGTTTATCTGTCTGTCTATCTGTCTCTCTCTCTCTCTCCATCATTTCCCACCCACCACCCCAACACCCCCTACCACAACTATCACTCCCTACCACCATCACCACCAGCACCCACTACTACCACCACCACCACCATCACTAGCATCGATTCATAAGATATATTCAAATAGCACAATTTAAATGCGGAGCTTCAAAAGGCAGCTGACTAGCACTTCACTCATGGGAACCGTAAGGCGTTCGGTACGGGAGTGTAAGAGAGCTTCACTTCTTAAAAACATCACATTTCTTACCCTCCCATAGAGACAATTTGCTTACACTTCCCTCGACCCCTTCCCTTCCCTTCCTTTCCCTTCCCTTCCTTTCCCTTCCCTTCCCTTCCATTCCCCCTTCCCTTCCCTTCCCTTCCCTTCCTTTCCCTTCCCTTCCTTTCCCTTCCTCCTCCTCCTCCTTGTCAATACGTCAGGCTAGAATCTGATAACATGTCTCAAGAGATCTTATGTAAATATCTAGACTCCTTATGTACCTGACCTGACTGATGGAACATTTCTCTACGTATTGAGGATGTTTTTTTATTATTATTTTTTTTATATTTATATTTTATTTAATTTTTAACCAATAACTAATTTTTTATTTACCTTTCTTTATATCTAACGTGGAATACGCCCACTCCTAACCCACTCCCAACCCACTCCAGCCCACCCTACCACTAAAAAAACGGACATACTCCATAATAAAAACAAAGTGGGTAAAAACAATGGCGTCAAGATTATACAGAGACTCGATCGTAACTGTTTAAGGAAGGAAATCTGTAACTGTGTGGGGGGGAGGGGGAGGGAGGGAGGGAGAGACGGGAAGAGAGGAGGGTAACGGGAGGAGAGGAGGGAGAAGTGAGAAATAAGGGGGAGGAGGAGAGGTAAGTGGCATCAAGAGACCACTCGACACTTATTTCTACATATTGAAAAAACAAACGTCATTTATTATTTCTTTATTATCTTCGCTACACAACGCGTGGTTTAATGTGTGGTGGTGTGGTGGTAGGGGTGGGTAGGGGTGGGGGGTGGTTTAATGTGTGGTGGTGTGGTGGTAGGAGGGGGTAGGGGTGGGGGTGGTTTAATGTGTGGTGGTGTGGTGGTAGGGGGAGTAGGGGTGGGGGTGGTATAATGTGTGGTGGTGTGGTGGTAGGGGGAGTAGGGGTGGGGGTGGTATAATGTGTGGTGGAGTGGTGGTAGGGGGGTGGGGGTGGTATAATGTGTGGTGGGGTGGTGATGGGGGGGTGGGGGTGGGGGTGGTTTAATGTGTGGTGGAGTGGTGGTCGGGGGGTGGGGGTGGTATAATGTGTGGTAGGGTGGTGGTAGGGGGGTGGGGGTGGTATAATGTGTGGTGGGGTGGTGATAGGGGGGGGGGGTAGGAGAGATAGAAAAAGAGAAAGAACGAGAGAAAGAGACACACACATAGTGCTATACCTCATCTACTAGAAAGTACCCAAAAGTGAGTCTTAACCACCAACACCAATAAGGTCGAACATCTAACTCCTCACACACACGACTGACACCCTTACAGCCCAACACGTCAGAGATATATGTTCAATTCAGTATCTATTTGCAGTCGTGTGTGTGTGTGTGTGTGTGTGTGTGTACGAGTCTTGGTAAGCGTTCACGTGTCAAACTTAAAGGTCCTAAATTCACCAGCTTGATGCCCTGATTTTGTTGTTGTTGTTATTATTAGTAGTGTTGCAGGTGTGTTGTCGTGTTGCAGGTGTGTTGTAGTGTTGTAGGTGTGTTGTAGTGTTGCAGGTGTGTTGTAGTGTTGGAGGTGTGTTGTAGTGTTGCAGGTGTGTTGTAGTGTTGCGGGTGTGTTGTAGTGTTGCAGGTGTGTTGTAGTGTTGCAGGTGTGTTGTCGTGTTGCAGGTGTGTTGTAGTGTTGTGTATTGCTTAACTGTATAATATTAAAAACGAAGCATAAAACCTAACCCAATCTAACTTAACCTAACCTAACCTAACCTAACCTTCCACCCAGCCCTCACCCTCCCCCACCACCTCCACTCAGCCCTCACCCTCCCCCACCACCTCCACTCAGCCCTCACCCTCCCCCACCACCTCCACTCAGCCCTCACTAGCCCCCACCACCTCCACCCAGCCCTCACCCTCCCCCACCACCTCCACCCAGCCCTCACCCTCCCCCACCACCTCCACTCAGCCCTCACTGGCCCTCACCAGCCCTCACCCAGCCCTCACCCTCCCCCACCACCTCCACTCAGCCCTCACTAGCCCTCACTAGCCCTCCACTCAGCCCTCACCCAGCCCTCATTCTCGTATTTCCTTATTAAATTCTTACACGATGGCGGGCCACGATATTACGTTTCACACACACACACACACACACACACAATATACCAGCCTCAACTTATACTAGGCATGCAAACTAAGCACATACACTCAGACACTCACAGGATGCACTCACACAGACACTCACTCAGACACTCACAGGATACACTCACAGGATACACTCACAGAGACACACACTCACAGGGATATACACTCAGAGATACACCCACAGACACACTGATAAATAATGTAGCCACTAATTATGGGGAACTTGTGCCTGATTTAATGAGTTGGTTATTCAGTTTACATAATGGGTAAAATACTGTACTGTTAACTCAGGTCCACAAGAGTTACTGTTCCGTAAATACTGTAGGAAGGGAGGGAGGTAGAGAGGGAGGGAGGAAGGGAGGGAGGTAGAGAGGGAGGGAGGAAGGGAGGGAGGGAGAGAGGGAGGGAGGGAAGAAGGAAGGGAGTGGAGAAGGGAGGGGAGGGAAGAAGGGAGGGAGGGGAGAAGGAAGGGGAAGGAAGAAGGAAGGGAGGGGAGAAGGAAGGGGAGGGGAGGAGGGAGGGAGGGGAGAAGGAGGGAGGGAGGGAGGGGAGAAGGAAGAAGGGAGGGAGGGAGGGAGGTAGGGGAGAAGGAAGAAGGAATGGAGGGAGGGGAGAAGGGAGGGAGGGAGGGAGGGAGAGAGGGAGGGAGGGAAGAAGGAAGGGAGTGGAGAAGGGAGGGGAGGGAGGAAGGGAGGGAGGGGAGAAGGAGGGAGGGAGGGAGGGAGGGAGAGAGGGAGAGAGGGAGGGAGGGAAGAAGGGAGGGAGGGGAGAAGGGAGGGAGGGGAGAAGGAAGGGGAGGGAAGAAGGGAGGGAGGGGAGAAGGAAGGGGAGGGAAGAAGGAAGGGAGGGGAGAAGGAAGGGGAGGGAGGGAGGGAGGGAGGGGAGAAAGGAGAGAGAGAGAGAGAGAGAGAGAGAGAGAGAGAGAGAGAGAGAGAGAGAGACTATAACATAGATCATATTATACATTATTTAAACTAACATTAACCAGTTCCAAAATATAATATATGCAACAGTTCTAAGATAATTTATTCATAAAACAACATTGAAATTAATCAAAAGGGGAGAACTCTCTGTTGATTCATTATGACGCAAGTTGACAAGAGGATAATGACCAACAAAGGGTCTTCTCTCTCTCTCTCTCTCTCTCTCTCTCTCTCTCTCCTCCTAAAATCTCTCGCCCCCACCATAGTATTTTTAGCGTTCCTCCTCCCTCATCCCCCACTCTTCCCCCTCCCTCATCCCCCATTCCTCCCCCTCCCTCCCTCTCTGTGTATAATAGATTCCTCCACCCCCTCCCTCTTCCTTCTCCACCACCCATCCTACCCCCTCCCCCCACCAGCCCCCTCCCCCCCCACTCACCCCCACCCCCCCACTCACCCCCACCCCCCATATCGTTGTTTTAGTGAGAAGATAAATTATCGTTTTGTCTCCCTTTTCCTCCAAAATAAATACGTGGATTTTGCCTCTATATTTCAGTGAGTAATTTATTGTTTTTTGGGGGGGATTTATTTATTTAATTTTTTTTTATAATATAATTTACGAGTTTTATTTTATTGTATTTTTTATAACATCGTTTTTGGTTTTATTTTTGTGGTATTTGTGTTGTTTTTTTATCATTTTTTTGTTAATTGTGTTTTTTTATTTATTTTGTTCTTATTATCAATTGAGAATTTGAATTTTTTTTGAGTGATAACTTTTTAATTTGTTTTTTAATAATTTTTTTGTGGAATAAACTATGATTTCTTCCTAACCTAACCTACCCTAACCTAACCTACCCTACCCTAACCTAACCTACCCTAACCTAACCTACCCTACTCTACCCTAACCTTACCTACCCTACCCTAACCTAACCTACCCTAACCTAACCTACCCTAACCTACCCTAACCTAACCTACCCTACCCTAACCTTACCTACCCTACCCTACCCTAACCTAACCTACCCTAACCTAACCTACCCTAACCTAACCTAGCCTAACCTAACCTAACCTACCCCACCAGGTAAGTCGTCACCGCGGTAGTGTCAGGTGTGTTTAATTGTCCCCGGGGTCATGTTCACACCTGCTGATGAGTCTCTCGTGGGAAGGTCAAAGGTGAGGAGTTCTTGTACCTGTGAGAGGTTAATGTCTGTCTGTCTGTCTGTGTTTTGTATACCTCTCTCTCTCTCTCTTTCCTATGTTTTTCTTTTTAACACACACACACACACACACACACACACACACACACATTTTCCCATTATAACCCTATAAATACATTAACAACATTGCCAAACACAATAAAAAGAAAGAAAATGAAAGAAGAAGGAAGAAAGTTACAGAAAAATAATGGAAAAGAAGGATAAAAGAAAGAAAAAAGAAAGATAAAATAAATAAATAAAAAACATGAAGGAAAATGAAAGAAAAAGATAAAAGAATTCAAGAAAAATTAAACAGACAAGAAAACACGAAAGAAACAAAGACAAAAATTAAAGAAACAGAGAAAAAATTAAGGAACAAAGAAAAAATGAAGGAAACAAAAAATAACAACCATTAACCTTAATTCCCCAGAGAGCCGCTAAAAGACGCTGGAATCTTTTAACAACAATACCGAGGGTCAGAGTAACGACCATCAACCATAGTTACGACCAGCACTACCGCCTTGTAATACGACCCCTCAAAATGGCATATTTTTCTTCACCCCGCTGATGGAATGCCTTGATGACCGAGGCATATTTCTCCTTCACGCTGGATGATGGCCAGGTTTTGTCAGCGTATGGCCAGGATGTGACAGTGACCACAGGATCACCTATCCTGGAAACCTACGGCACAGTGACTACCTACCGTCTTCTACCATACTCAGCCTTGCTCGTCAGTCATCTCAGCTCCGCACTTAAGTATTTGTAATCTTATATTGCCTCCCCACGTCCACTTGCTTCAAAATTATTGTATGTTGTATAAATATGTATATACTGTTAATGTTTAGGTTAAGTATGGTTAAGGGTAAATTATAGAAAGCTGAATATTTTTTTAAGGAATTTATGGTACTTTATTATACACAACAAAAACTCGCATCCTTTGTCTACCCTTTTATGGTCCGATTGTCTTTGTTTTTTTTTTTGTTGTTACCTGTTGGGATCTGGGTAGACTTTTAACTATATTCTAAATCCCCAACTCGTAACAAATGGCGACCGTGACTGGGAGGAATAATTAACAAGGAGTTACAAGGGAGGAAGGAATATGGTACTTAAGGTCGTGTCCTGTCACGGTCGCTTTCTATAAGTGAATCACTTAACCAATTCAGAATCACAGCTAATCAGTACTAGTCCATGTCTGAATTATACCCCGACCCCACCCCGACCCCACCCCACCCCACTCCACTCCACCCAACCCCACCCCACCCCACCCCGACTCCACCCAACCCCACCCTAAAATATATGGATTGTTCATTGAATTTTGTTGGGACCGATTCATCTGCGTATGTGACTCGACTACAATATATGAGGGTAATAAAAATGTCACCTTGTAAAGCATGTTTGGTTGTCCCATGGGAGGCCGGGGGGAGGGGGGGAAGGGGGGAGGGGGAGGGGGGGCCGGAGGAGGGGGGAGGCCGGGAAGGGGGGCAGGGGGGGTGGGGGGTGGGAGAGGGTGGAGATAAACATTGAAACCTATTGAGTTAATTATTGTAAACAGAGAGGCAGTGTGTGTGTGTGTGTGTGTGTGTGTGTGTTGAGATTACTGCTGCTAGCTTTAGTTAAGGGTTAGTTTAGACAGGTAGATAGATTATGTTAGGTTAGTGTACAGGTGAAGATAGGTACACACACACACACACACACACACACACACACTAATTTATCCCTGCTTCACTCAATTTGCAGACAAGTATTGCAAGTGTCGCCTCAGGATAAAGCAAGAGAGAGGCAACAATGAATAAATTACCGCCTCAGTATAACAAGAGTCAGACGAAACCCATTAAGTGGTTTACAAGGGTTAGGATAGGTTAGGATAGGTTAGGTTAGGTTAGGATAGGTTAGGATAGGTTAGGTTAAGTGAAATACCCACAACTACCTCACCTAACCTAACCTCATCTAACCTATCCTAACCTAACCTATCCTAACCTAACCTATCCTAACCTATTCTAACCTAACCTAACTCCTCCAAAAATAGAATCCATAGTTTTATTCCAATTATGTGTCGGTGAAATAGTACAAAGTGACACCATTATACACCATTATACACCATTATACACCATTATGCACCATTACACACCATTATGCACCATTACACACCATTACACGCCATTATGCATCATTATACACCATTATACACCATTATACACCATTATACACCATTATACACCATTATACCAGCTGGCTTGTATGGCATTTTTTGTGGTTTCATAATAGAGCTGCAAAGAGACGCTATAAACACAGTGATAATGGCGGTAACGATCTTGACTTCTCTATGTAGGGGTGTTGGGGGCCATGTACACACACACACACACACACACACACACACACACACATGCCAAGGCTAAGAAATTGGTGTTCATTCCCCCCCCCCCCCCTCTCTCTCTCTCTCTCTCTCTCTCTCTCTCTCTCTCTCTCTCTCTCTCTCTCTCACCTGTTGGAAATACTTCAGAGATAACTATCAAGGTGGGAGTTTATTACTAGTAAGGGACAGAGAGACAGACAGACAGACAGACAGACAGACAGACAGACAGATAGACAGACAGACAGACAGACAGACAGACCTTTTAGAATATGAAGCCTTTACCCGAGTCAAAAACAAAAAACAAACAAAAACAGCTGCTTTTAATTGCATGAAAATAAAGATTGTCCTTGTCAACGCTAATTAGTTCTCCTTCGTAATATGTGAAGAAAAAAATTATTTATTAATCTCTGCGATAATAAGGGTTACCTGTGTGTGTCTCTGCTGTTCCTTAATGACGAGTCTAGCTGCACAGGTAAAGGTGTAAGGTATAAGGTATGAAGTATGAGGTATGAGGTATGTGGTATGTGGTATGTGGTATGAGGTATATGGTATGAGGTATGTGGTATATGGTATGAGGTATAAGGTATGAAGTATGAGGTATATGGTATGAGGTATATGGTATGAGGTATAAGGTATGAAGTATGAGGTATATGGTATGAGGTATATGGTATGAGGTATAAGGTATGAAGTATGAGGTATATGGTATGAGGTATGAGCTCTGTGGTATATGGTATGAGGTATGAGCTCTGTGGTATATGGTATGAGGTATGAGGTATATGGTATGTGGTATGAGGTATAAGGTATGAGGTATGAGGTCTGAGCTATGTGGTATAAGGTATGAGGTATGAGGTATGTGGTATAAGGTATGAGGTATGAGGTCTGAAAATTTGCCTTAAGTGAATACGTAAAAATACACTAAATTAATTAACTTTAACGAGCACTCAAATAAGATATCTAAATGTAGCCATGAATTTATATACAGAGACTCTACCTTAACTAAACACAGGTAGATTCCATTAACAACAACTAGGAGACCAAAAAAATTAATTAAGGTGTTAAATATTGTCCAAAAGTTCATGTTACTTGTGTCTGGTGTTAAATGAACATCTCTACAGTAAAAGTTGTACAAAATTTACATAGTTCTGGATTTTGTACTTTAATGCCTCCTCAAACACCACTAAGTCAATTGGAAGTTACGAGGAACTTTTTCATGGTAGGGAATAAATTGTGAGGACTTGAGCGTGCTAGGGACGAGCTATCTACTTCAGTTTTAATCCAATTCTCTCTCCTTTGATGAGACAGTTGGAGCGTATGAGAGACGCCCCAGAGGAGATATGTATACAGCGTCTGGTGTACATGTGCGATCGTTTTGGGGTCTGGTGTACATGTGTGAGTGATTAGGGGTCTGGTGTACATGTGTGATCGTTTAGGGGTCTGGTGTAAATGTGTGAGTGTTTAGGGGTCTGGTGTACATGTGTGAGTGCGTAGAGGTCTGGTGTACATGTATAATCGTTAGAGGTCTGGTGTCCATGTGTGAGTGTTTAGGGGTCTGGTGTACATGTGTGATCATTCAGGGTTCTGGTGTACATGTGTGGGGCTTTCTGCTTTGTTTCGCGACACGTTTACACTCACTCCAAAAAAATATCTTTACTCCTTCTTGTGAGACAATATGACACAGTGGACGAAGGATTTTGACAACCCTACCGAGACAACAGGAGTCGTAGTGTTCATTATGAAACTCATCGACCCCCTCCGTGAAGATACTTTATGGGGGGAGGTGAGTGTACCAAGGCCCAGGGGATTGATATATCGGTGACCTTCTTTCTCCATCCCTTCCTTCTCCCCCACCTTCTTCTTCTCTCCTCTCTATATCCTATTCTCCTATTCGTTCTTCTTTTTACTCTTTTCTTATTCTTCTCCCTCTTCCCTATGTCTCCTCCTCTTCCCTCATCCCCTCTTCCTTCCATCTCCATCACAACACACCATTCACTTTCTCTCCCTCTCTCCCTCTCTTCATATTTTCTAACTTATATCCCTGACCTTCTCACGGTCCCCCCCCCCACCATCTCCTCCAACACATCATAAAACGAACCTCCCTCCTTTCCTCCTTCCCTCCACAACAGAATAAAACGGATCCTCTTTCCCTCCTCCTCTTCCTGCCACTGCACCATAAAACAAGCCCTCCCTTGCTTCTTTTTCCCTCCATCATGCTATAACACGAACCTTTCCCTCCCTCTCTCCCTCCCTCCAACATACCACAAGATGCACTCCTCCCTCTGTATCATCCATCCTTCACTTGTCAACTTCCCCTTCTTCCTTCACTTGACATCACGAATTCTTCCACTCTCTTTCCCTCCCTCCTTCCCCCCCCCCTTTACCATCAATGTCATTTCACCCCTTTTATCCCCTCCTCCTCCCCCTGCCCTCTCTTCTTCACCTCTTCTTCCAACTCGTCATTCTTCTCTCCCTCCTTCAGGTAAGAACGCTCACTCGCTCACCACAATCTACCTCTTCCTCCTCCTCCTCAGATGGGGTCGAGTTTGCATCAAAATCGGAATTTATGAAGGACGTCGCCTCTACACGTATTATTTAGGGGGGTCCTGCTAGCCTTCACTCGCTGGGGGAATCCGCTTTTACCAACCTGCAATAAATTTATGCAAAGGGGAAGCCACCGGACGAAGGGGACTTTTGGGACCGCCATAAATCAACCCGGAAAACAGTCCCTGTCTGAATATTTTTTTTCTTTACAATTTTTTTGATATTTCCAAGTTATATTTTGACTTTGAAGATGAATATATAGATAATAGAATGGTCTAAAAATATGTTTAATAGTTTTTTTTTCATTTATCGTTGTTTTAAATTAATGATGAAATTGTATGCTGTTTATTTCATGATAATTTGTGTTCCTATTGGGATATAAGTTAGCCTCCCCTTCAACTATCGACGAGTCTCCATTTTCTTTAATCTCCATTCTTTATTTACCCTCCTTACCCCTATTTGAAGAATGATTTACACACACACACACACACACACAATACACACACACCTCGACGAGTAGGACAGGTACATAACATCAGGTAAGTAATTAATTTTCATGGTTCATTCCGACAAAAAAGTAATTATGTGAGAGTAAACACGACTTTGTTTGTTGATGACACGGCTGATTGTCATTAATGGTAGCAAGAGTTAAATATTACGGTGATTTAAATGACTAGTGTGGGTGTATAGATGGGTGGTGGGTGTACGGAGTGGTGGGTGTACAGAGTGGTGGGTGTACAGAGTGGTGGTTGGATAATTATTCTGTTTAAACTACGTGAGACTTATAATGGTGAAACACACACATATACATTATCTCTCTCTCTCTCTCTCTCTCTCTCTCTCTCTCTCTCTCTCTCTCTCTCTCTTTCTCTCTCCTTTTCTGTCTGTCTGTCTGTCTGTCTGTCTCTCTCAGCCTCCTTAAAATGACGAAAACCTCAGTTATTAACCAAAATAAGCTTGGAATTTAATCAAGCTGATAATTTACCCCCCACCCCCCCCCCCCCCAAAAAAAAAAAAAATCAAGCTGCTGCTGAATATGATAAGAAAAAACTGCTTTTTCTTCAGGATAATTAATGCAAAAGTATATCCTGTAGATTATTTCTCATTAACTGAAGCGTAAAGGGAAGTATATCATGTCCAACCCGAAGAAGTGTGTGAGAGAGAGTGTGTGAGAGAGAGTGTGTGAGAGAGAGTGTGTGAGAGAGAGTGTTTGAGAGAGAGTGTGTGAGAGAGAGGGGTGTAGGGAGGGGGAGGAAGGAAGGGAGGGGGAGGAAGGAAAGAAGGAAGGAAGGAAGGAAGGAAGGAAAAAAAGAAAAAGTTAGGAAGGAAGTAAAAACGAAGGAATGAAGGAATGAAGGAAAGAATGAACCAATGAATGAAGAAATGAAGAAAGACAGAACAGAATAACCAAGACATCAGCCACAGTAAAGGTATTATAGACTCAGCCATA